>CM050325.1:134129388-134429388 GCA_027475135.1 Bactrocera correcta | reverse complement strand
TAAAGAAGGATGTTACAAAATGCTAGAAAAACAATGGTTCACGTAGAAAATTGGAAAGTGTGGCGCATGCAGCGTGGCGTATGAAGTGTCATGAGCAGGCAGGACAGCAACAAGCAGCGGGTTGACAGCGTGTTTGTGCACTATGTTGTTATCATTGTTGGCAGTTTGCATTTCTTTTATGCAATTGACACAATTTGCATACACAAGCAACCACACCAGCAACACACACACACAAACCCGGTATACCTCAATTCGAGTTGATGCAAAACCCTAAGATTCACTTGAATATATATGTATGTACGTACATGTTAGCTTTTATATTACCTCGTACATATGTGCTGACCCTTTACTGCGCATTTGTTTGTAGAAGCTCTCTGTGGTCGCATATGTTTGCAATGAAAATATTTGCATATGCTAAGGCGTCTATGCTCGACCGCAAATCTGGCTATGCAAATACGATTCAAGTCGTTTGTAGATGTCGATGCGGTTACATTTATCGCTTCGATTTTCCTTTCTTCCGTTTTCATATTATGCACACACACATACATATATTACATAAGTATGCCGAAGTAACGGAATATTTAAAAATGATTACAAGAAAAATATGAGGTTGTCAGAGCAGCTAATGTAGCTGGAATCCTGGGCATAGGCTACTTTTAGGTCTTAAGTCGCAATACGACCTCTTCTGCCCTTGCCATTTCAGCTAAAGGCGATTCTGTTTTAACGGAGTATTCCGTTCACATACTCTACTATACAGAGAAGGACTTCGAAAGCCAAAGGTTTGAAGATAGGTAAGTTAAACTGGATGATCAACACTCTCATTGATATTTAAGTGATTTTCCCTTAAGAACCCCTATAAAAAATTAAGAAAATGATCGATATAGCGTTGGGCCTAAAAACGGCTTGTCCTTTTCCTCTTTTTTACTGCCTTTCATCCTAGCCTTCAAGGTTGAAAATAGCGACAAATAATTTTTCCCCCAAATCCCCCACCTTGGGGACAACTTTTCGTCCCTCGAGATTTTTTTAGCTACAGCATGAGCGCCTATTGGATATTGTCCAGTAAGAACCCCTATTAAGGATAAAGATTAATAAGGACAAGTATTTCGGATCAAGAGGTTCAGGATCTACTGGAGTCTACTCTAAGCCAAAAAGACCTTGCAATCGCGCAAATTAATTTTTACCAGAAGTAAAAATGAGTCAAAAGAATATATGTTTGAGGTGCACAGAAATGTGTACTCTTTATTTATACTCTTAAGGCTAACTTATTACATGGTTCATTACTTCTATTTATACTAACTAGTATGTTTACGTATTACTATTTTGTTTAAATTTGTTTACATTATATTGTTTGCTTAGATATAAGCAAGCCGAGCGCTAGTGTTGACTCTATGCTGCCAGAGTGAATCCTGCCTTCCTGAAAGCAGCTGTACTTCCTAGCACTAAATCTACTGACACCTTAAAGCAGCGACTTCTGTCTGGAAGACACCACAGAATTTTTTAACTCAATGTAATCGTTTCCCGAAACATGAAACGAGTTTCTCACGAACGATGTTTTTAAAAGGTTACATGGGTTTCCTCGGGTAAAAACAGCATTTTTTCAACAATTTGCATCCGCATTGGAAGGATTATATTTTACAGGATCATCTAAAGTGAAAAATATGTGTTTTTGTTAAAACCTTAACTTAGAACTTGGACGACGGAAAAAAAACTGAAAATTGGATTTTTGGCAGACATTTTTACATAAAACGAATTCAAATAGTTGAAATCGAAAAAAATCTTTCCTCCCAGTCTTTGAGAATTGTTTCTCAAAAACCTGTGTAACATTTCATGAGGATCGGTTGACTAGTTCGGGCGAAATCTTGCTAGCCGACTTCAAACATACAGTTTCAAAAAAATAGCTCTGAAAGACGGCGCACTCAGTCTAACTGATCTCGAGGGCACAAGTTCTCAAGGCCGATCTCCGAAACGATTACTGGAACGAACGTGAAAGTTTAAGACAATATTCTAGAGGTGTTGTAGAATTTAATAAGACAATAAAAAATTCTTTGACTCATGTAACCCCTTAAAGTGGGTAAGGAAAATTTCGCTGAAATGAATGGACCGATAGACTTGAAATTTGTCACACAAAACTTTTAGGAAATTTTGCAGGTAATGATGAAGAATACGATTTTTGAACAAATTCGATATTTTAAGCAAATATGTAGTCTAATTTTTTTCACAATGAACTATTTTTCTTAAATCAAAAATTAAAGTTTTATTAGTTTTTCGATTGGCATCTGTATTCATTTTAGCAATAATTTTTTTCCGATTTTTGGATTTTAGATAATTTAAAGTCTTCCTTCATTCACCTATTTCCGGAACTCATTCTGAACTCCGCTACGCTATAAAGATTTATAAAATAAACTAAATTAAATAAGTAAAAAGAAAAAATTACGAAAAACGTGTTAGATATAACTCTTAACACAAAATATATGATTTTTAAGAAAAAAAGATACTCTTTTGGTTCTTGCTTAGTGTTCAAAAATGTTATCACAAATTAATAAATAAACCAAAATTTTTATTGTGTTGCAATAAAATGCATTCAATCACTCAATTAATGAAATCTAATTGAGGAATTCCTCTTGAATAAACAACACCATTCCGGCAGACAAAATGTTATACAAAAATATATTCTAATTAATATTACACATAACGTATTCATTAAATTAGTAATTGGCAAAGTGCATAGCAATTATACAAATATTTATTAACACCGGTGTTAATGTGTGTGTATGTGTGTGTGAGTGTACAAAAAAGTTGTTAATTTCCAAATCAAATATTTTGTTCAAACGCACATTGTATGTGGCATGTGGCATGTGGCATAAACACAGCGTCTGCGGCATGAATAGAATTTACACACAAATATGTATGAATTTAAATTAAATTTTCCATTAAATTACGCATAAATTAGTAATGGCATGAAATGAGGCATAAAGCAAAAATTTACAGATTACAAAGCACTTAACTAATTCAACCGAAATTATATGCATTTTGGTGATTAACGCCGACAGCAATGACATTTTAACACATCTGCAGCCGCACTAGGGATGTCCGTCGTGACGTAAGTTGCACTTAACATGGTACAAGAAGAGGAATTACAGACTTAAGAAGCATAACCTTAAAGCACATTTAAACGAAATTTGCAGTAAATTTCAAAGGTGACCACATTCAACATTAACACATCACTAAAGTGCAAATTATTTACTTGAGGCAACATAAAGTCCACTAGCATATCATACATATGCAACAACCAGGCAACGCCCCCGTTAATCACCACCGAGAAAACAACCCAGCCGAAGCAGCCCGCAAACGGGAGCCAGTGACTAGCCGTGCAGCCAGCTAGCCACGCTCACAATCGATCACCCGACCAAATCATTGAGTTGCACCATGGGCGAAGAAAGTAGAGAGTAACAACAATAATAAAAGATGCATGCAACCATTATCGCTGACATAGCAAGACAAATTTAGATTTATTGTTACTTCAATGGAGGGAGAGGAAAGGAAATGCTAGTTGAACTAACATGCAGCAGCCCTGGCATTGTTCGTCTTTGACATTAGAAGTTCCATAGATAGTGAAATGAATATGAAGCGCCTTCCAAGTCGCATGAAGTTGAAATTAAAGCATTAAAATTGCAAATTATTATAAGCAGAGGGGTTGCTCGGAAGAAAGTGAATAGAAAATGCAACAGTGGCAATGGGGGTACGTTGTGGGTAGGCGAGCTGCTGATGAGTTGCAGAAGAAGGCCACATAGCCGGGGTGGATAATGTGATACGGACCCATGGTGACCGTTAACGAACTGAGAGCATGCAAAGATAAAGATATTTATCAATAATGCGTGTTACGCATTCTGTTCTACATATGTATATATATGGATATATATATATACATGTGGATGTGTGGTGTAATGTCAGCAAGCGCGGGGGTGGTGACAGTCACACCCCATCAAGCACAAATACGTTCGAGTTTTAGGAATATGATCCAAATTATATACTTACTTGCATAGTCTTTTTAGATTTGAAATAATCCACTTCAAAGTAAAAGCTAACAAGTAAGGAAGGGCTAAGTTCGGGTGTCACCGAACATTTTATACTCTCGCATGATAAAGTGATAATCGATATTCGTGTTATATCAATTCGTGTACTTTGTGTATTGAATTGTATTTTCATTTATATCTATGTATTATACAGAGAAGGCATCAGATGGAATTCAAAATAGCGTTATATTGGAAGAAGGCGTGGTTGTGAACCGATTTTACCCATATTTCTTACATGTCATCAGGATGTTAAGAAAATATTATATAACGAATTTCATTGAAATTGGTCGAAGTAGTTCCTGAGATATGGTTTTTGGTCCATAAGTGGACGACGCCACGCCCATTTTCAATTTAACAAAAAGCCTGGGTGCAGCTTCCTTCTGCCATTTCTTCCGTAAAATTTAATGTTTCTAACGTTTTTGGTTAGTCGGTTAACGCACTTAGTGATTTTCAACATAACCTTTGTATGGGAGGTGGGCGTGGTTATTATCCGATTTCTTCCATTTTTGAACTGTATATGGAAATGCCTGAAGGAAACGACTCTATAGAGTTTGGTTGACATAGCTTTTTTACCGAGATATGTACAAAAAACTTATTAGGGGCGGGGCCACGCCCACTTTTCCAAAAATATTACGTCCAAATATGCTTCTCCCTAATGCAATTCTCTGTGCCAAATTTCACTTTAATATCTTTATTTATGGCTTAGTTATGACACTTTATAGGTTTTCGGTTTTCGCCTTTTTGTGGGCGTGGCACTGGGCCGATTTTACCCATCTTCGAACTTAACTTTCTTATGGAGCCAAGAAATACGCGTATCAAGTTTCATCATGATATCTCAATTTTTACTCAAGTTACAGCTTGCACGGACGGTCAGACAGACATCCGGATTTCAACTCTACTCGTCACCCTGATCACTTTGGTATGTATAACCCTATATCTGACTCTTTTTGTTTTAGGACTTACAAACAACCGGTATGTGAACAAAACTATAATACTCTCCTTAGCAACTTTGTTGCGAGAGTATAAAAATTTAGGCTCGCACAGATGCAATACAGGGTGGATCATCATGTTTCTTTGATTTTATATTGTAAAATCGTTGAATGATCTTAAAAACACAAAAACCAAAAGCAAACGTTAACTTCGGTTGCACCAAACTAAAATACCCTTCCTCAAGTATTATCCATCTGATACAAAAATATTGGGTAGTCGAAAAATACTTTTCGTATTTTGTCAATAGATGCCAGTGCAGTCGTATATCTCTAGTGCTAACAATCAGATTGTGTCATAGCCAATAGTTTTGGAAAGGTGAGATTTTAAGCTTCATTAAACCAAAAAAATTAAATTTGGCGAACTTCAAAAAAAGTTACAGCTGTTCAAAAATGAGTGGAAATATAATAATAAAGAAATTTGCTATAATTCGAAGTTTTTACATAAAAACGGTAAGAATGTCACGCAAGCCACCAATGAAAAAAATTGCGTATTATATCACAACAAATCTATGAAAGCTTGGCGACCAAGAATAAATCAAGCTCATTTATGTTACTCTGTTCTGATACGAACCGCCAAATCAAGAGCGTTTTGCATTGACCAGAACAAATGATAGGGGCATGATCTTGGCTCTAAGACCGTTGAGGCAAAACTTATCAGCTGCTGTTTTTCAAATAGCTCTTAGCCAGTCTTGCAACATGAACCGTAGCGTTGTCATGATGGAAAATTATCGTCTCGGAATTTATGAATCCGGGATTTTTTCCAGTTCATTTCAATTTAATAAGTTTTTGTCAGTAGAGTTCCCCAATATTAATTACATCCGGTTTCAGAAGCTTATAAGACTGAACGCCCTACTGATCCAACCAAATGCCTGAATTAATGGATATTGAGCTTTACCAGTAATTTGGATCCATTTTTCATACATAGGTACCATTCGATGCAAAAACGACATATTTTTGTAGCACTCGAATAACATTTCTGATATGAAAAATCGTCTTGCAACGTCTCTTGGCTTCAAATCGTATTGCACCCAATTTCTATAATTTTGAATGTATTCGGGTGCTTTTGCTCTTTACACTTTAAGTCTACCCATTGCACCTGTAGGCATAGCTGGTGCGTGCTTAGCGACGAAGGCAGTTACTAGACTAAAGAAAGCTGGGGAGCAGAGGGCCAGAACACACTGATTCAACCACTTCGAATTGCATGCATTCCTTACAATCTCGGCATCGCATAACCTTCTCCTGGCGGTTGCTTCTCAGCTCACACACTTGCAAGGGTTTTATAGGCGGGGCGAAGCCGTTGAAGAAGCTTTTTGAGCTTTTTCACGGATGTATTGATGTAAAGAATGCAAGAGGTGATGGAGTTTTCTGTCAGGAGCTCTCCGTCAACTCTAATTTCCCTCTCCAACAACTCTAGTTTCAGACTATCAGACAACTGTAGGGTCTTTCAAGGGAAAATGGTTGCAATCAAGGTAGCGGTAGATATATTGATCGATGGATGGCTTCATCGTTCTATAAGAATCTAGTGAACCATTTGTAGGAGAATACGGGTAACGAATAATATCGGTCCAAGTGAGATCAATCGATTTTGGACCTACTCATGATCTAACCTAACTCAGAGTTCACATGACATTTAGTGAAAAAAAGCGCAACTTACTTTTTATTTGAACTCGTTTTGACCACAACATCAATACAGTCTACGCCGTTATAGGAGACGGAAAAAATTCCGGCCGAATAGCGTAGCAGAAGTGGTTCGAGGCTTGCCAACAAACATTTTGCTTTTCAAAAATAAATAAGTGGGAGATAAATCCGGGAATTTAAAGTAACTCATCATTGTCGCTAATTTAATTTAAGTCATTCGAAGTTCTCGTCGGCCATTTTCAAAGCGATGCGGACAGAAATGTCGACAATATTCGATTTAGAGCTGTATGGTGATGAACTCTCACTGTTCCGCGGTCAATTAAATGTGACACTAAATGATGAATAGTGTTGGCAGGCGGCGCCCGCTGACCATCACTTTTGCTACGACATACAGATCTACTATTGTGAATGTAAAGTGTATATATTTCCATATGAAATGATGAGCAGTTGGATTGGGATTTTAAAATATTTATAAACTATGCAATCGATTAGTTTGCCAAAATTCTTCATACAGTACCCAAGGACATGAAAAATAGTTCACCCTCTATAAATAAAAATAAATAAATATCACATTTAATATTCAAATTAGAAAGGCACGCACTGCTCGTTTATTATTTTCGAATTTTCGTTCAAAATTTATTTAAACAGGCACAAAAGATCTTCAGAAAAGAAGCAATCATTGCAATATTAAGCTTTATAACGCTTCAATGTGATATTCAATCTCACATGTTCACTAGGAAGTAATTAAAAAATATTCATACGCTGTATATGTCCATATAAACATACATACATATATACGAAAGTTTATTCACTCTTGTGATAAATAGTGGATGCGAAATATTGCATAACATTTCCATAGCAATATTAAAATATCCAAATAAATAATACGTCTGAAGGCAGACACAAATAATCCCTCCAATGAAAGGAATGGAATACAAATTCAAAATGCGAATATTAAGTATGGCTGAATAAAGCATTATGCACTCTCTAATACATAAATTACACATTTGTTTGAACGGGCCAACGTCCAAAGTGCAAATACATTTTACATTCGCGTTAAAATCCACAGTGGTGGATAAATTTTCAGGATAAATGCTTATCAAAACATCACATTATTTTTCGTGATGCATAGTTATTTTTTTCTTTTTGCATACAACTATAAAAAGTATAACCCATTAGCCGTTTACGCTCGATATGGCACCGCTCTCCCTTAAATCGTTTAATCCTTTCAATTTGCTTTTCTCTGCTCAAATTATAGCTATCTTTTTTCTCATCGATGGACTTCATTGCATATGTCCCAAAACGGATTTTTCTATGCCGAAAACAGAAAAAAGTCACAACGAACCAAAATTTTGGCTGAGCGATGGGCTTGTTCCTACCGATAATGATTCTAGGGTACCTTTCCTTGCTAGCTCATCAGCTTTTCAATTACCTGCGATTGAATCGGCATCCATACCAGTCTTATCACAAACGCACTGTAAATGAGTTCAAGGCTAGTATTGCGGCTGTACTATCTGAGAGAATGAGTGAACGCCTAGAAGAGACTGCAATAGCCAGGAAGTCTGAAACTGGAGTTGGTTGAGAGCTCCCGTAAGTAAACCCCTCCACCAACCTCCTCTCCAAGCTTTGACCCATCCGTAAAGAAGCTCACTGCCCCCCTTCTCCAACGGCTTCTTCCCACCCATAGCTCCCTCGTCGAGTATGGGGGCAGAGAAGGAGCCGCCAGAATTCGGTTTGGCCGATGGCCACTTTCGGTGAGAGGTCCACCCTCTTGCCAATGGCTGCTATACAGCAGAATTGGACAATCGTAATATTGATATTCGGCTTCCATGAAAGCTTCCTATCCAGGATGAGCCTTAGATATTTCACAGATCCGCGGTTTCAGGCGAATATTCCTATTAAGAAGTATCCCATTTACCTTAACACTGTGAAACAAATTCATGGTGAACCACACCACGGTACTCATAAAAAACGCTGAGTTTCAGCTAGATTTTTGACGCGGTATTTTTGCTTTCAGATGATTTTTGGAATGCCAGCCACTAAATTAGTAGACATTTTCGACATCTTAGTCATAAATCTAAGTATCGTTATTAATGAAGATGCTTTTTATGAATGTATGATCCTCAGTTATGTCGCCAAGCGTTTCTTTTGCAACCTCTATCCGAAGTCGGTATTGTAAAAGACTCAAGTCTTTCGCAGTGAGTCCAGCATTGATACGCTTTATACACAAAGCTTTAACCACCATGTGTTCAGCCAATCCACTTGTGATGTTGACATGTTCTGTTGGTTGTTGCCTCGTAAGAGTAAAGCGCCCGTCAAGAGTAAAGCGTGCAATGGACAAGACAAGGACTGAGACGAATAGGTTCTTATGGCAATCACTAAACAGGCCATAGAGAGAGAGAACATAAGTCGCCGAGTCCTGGCATTCACCCCGTAGATGAACGTATAACCACTATCCACATCAAAGCTGATTTGCGTCCACGCTCCGACAGAAGAGAAGGACGATGGGGGACCAAAAGGGGTAAAGGTGGGTAAAGAAGGTATCTACAAACAACGGTGAATTCAGCCTCCATGATGAAACTCAACCAATGGGATGAAGCTGATCGACTTCGCCGAGGCTAGAAATATGGTTATCTTGACTAGATTCTAGCATACCACATTTTGACCACATTTTTTGTCTGTTTCGAGTTTTTTAAAAATTGTAAATATGAAAATATTGGGATAGGCTCGTCCTATACGTAGTCAGGTCATAAAGAAGACTCCGAAAATTTTCAGGTTAATCGATCAATGAATCTATAAATTCGTTCATATTGAAAACGACATTTGCCGAAAAACTCGTTAAAATTTTCGCGTACTGGTCGCACCAGTTTGGATCCGTGTCAGCAAAATATCTATATCTTCAAAAAAAAATATAATTTAAAAAAATCCTTTTGTGGACATATTCTTAAAATTGCAAAAAATAATTATTTCTGTACTGGAATATCGCCCTGAGTGATTTTGATGCTTAAATCGAAGTAAGCGCATCTAATAACTGACACGCCACTGTATTGCCAAGCGAGAGCTTACTTTGTGGCTGTTGTTGCTTTTGGCTCATTACGCCAAATGCTTTATGTAGCTGCGGAAAAACATTTACCAAACTGTAAATTACCCATTCGCCGTCTAGAAAAAAAAACTAAAGCCAAACATAGGAACTAAAAAAGAATTGCGAAAAAGAACAAAGATAAACATAAACAACAAATACAAAGAGTACATATAAAATTAATGTGGCGTTGTGGTGGATGAAGTGTCAGCAACACAGAGTGGCTGCAACACACGCAGCGCCAACACACACACAACGCTGGTATTTGCAACACACACGCACGGTTTAATCCCACGTTACCGCCAACATGTTGACATGTGTGTGTATGCTTAGTGGCAGGACAACAGCCGCAGCAGGACTTGCCACCAATGCCGACTGCTGGTTGCCGGTGTGTCGCTGTTGCTGTTGCTGTGGCAGCATCCGACGTTGTTGCTATTGTACCCGGCGTTAACTTGGCAACCGCCAACGAGGCAACAACAAATGCGAAGCGACCGCCGCTGTGAACCCATAACAAACCAAACCGACACTGCAACCACCAAAGGGACAAACAGCTCATGAACCCGACGATGATTCACCATTGCGACGAGACCGAAAACAGCACTTCTGGTGAAGAGCGTTGCAAGCAGACGGACAGGCCGACGAACCAAGCAACTCGCCAACAAACAGACAGATGAACAGAGCGTTGCAAGAACGAGCGAAAAAACCAGCAGCTCAGACGGGACATTAACATAAATAATAGTCAAATTGTATGCTCATTCAAATAACAACAACAGTAAAAACTAAAACGGGAAAACTTACAATTACATGCATGCGAATATGGCATTGTTTGCCGCGCCAAAAAGTATGCATTACACGGATGCGCCGCGCCAACCAAAAGCTGCTGCTGCCATATACAAGACGACACATACATACATCCATACATATATACATATGCAAGTACATATGAATTAAATATGTATGGATGCAAATAAAGTGAGCTGTGAACAAGCATACACAAGTGTACAAGCGTCACTGGAAAAGCGCAAGCAAAAGTCGGGAGGAGAATATCAAAATATAAAAACTTGCACAACAATAAACAACAACAACAAACGGCTACAATAACTAAATGAAAACAAGCGCAACAAAAACCGTTGTACTTCACAACTCAGCTGACAGTGAAAAATATACGTGAGCCACACCAGCCATTCGCTCGAGAGAGCGGCACACGGCTTGGCAGCCAAAAAGTATGCACTGCCAAATGTAAATGCAGTGAG
The DNA here is from genome assembly GCA_027475135.1 of Bactrocera correcta. Lineage (NCBI taxonomy): Eukaryota > Metazoa > Arthropoda > Insecta > Diptera > Tephritidae > Bactrocera > Bactrocera correcta. The sequence continues at coordinate 134,418,356 of CM050325.1, read as the reverse complement.
TGGCGAGGCAAGACGACGAGGTTGCGCAGCAGCAAAACAATAGCAAAGGAATAAGTATTCAAAAACAGTAAACAGTATTTGAAAAGCGTGTAAAACCTCGCTGGCATGTCGCAAATCTGCGCTGAAAACGCAGCGGCGGCGGTGACGGTGGCGGTGGTGGCAGCAGCCCGACGACAAAAGTGTGCAGGCGAGTAGTTGAGCGGAAAGTTACACATTACCGAAAATAACACTTGAATGGCGGAAGGCGACCCGCCGCTGCGCCAGCCTCAGCAGCAAACGATAGTGAGTTGAATTGAAATATAGTAGCATTGTGCTCGTAAATAAATACCGTTAGCTGCATTTCAAGTGTTGTTGCAGACATTTTTTCAGTTGCTTGGCTTTGCGCTGCCGCGACTGTTTATTTGCGTTTTTACTACAATTCACGAGCGAAGTTAAGCAGCGAAAATGCTGCAGGGAAATGAGGCTGTTTATGGCATTACAACGCTGTGTTGTTGTTGGTGGTATTGTGGCAAATTGATGCAATACTCCTAAAATCATCAACTGATACTAGAATAAAAGTATTTGGAAAAAAACAAAAATTCAAAAAAGGTTTTCATACAGCTACAAGCTATAGTGATCCGAAATCGGCAGTTCCGACAAATGAGCAGCGCCTTGTGGAGAAAAGAACGTGTGTATCGATATCTCAGAAACTGAGGGACTAGACTGACGGTCAGGCAAAGGACGGACCGACGAACATGACTAAATCGACTCAGCTCGTTGTAGCTGTTGCTTTATCGTTTACGTAGTCCCCGTTAGGATGGTAAGTATTAACTAAGTTGACGTCGACTTTATCCAAGGGGGTCGGGCCAAAGGTAAAGGGGTGTCAGATGAGTGGGGTTCGTGGTGCATGCAAACATGTAGCCAATGTCATGAGGAGACTCATTGCACATAGGGCATATATTGGATATGTCGCATCTATATTCTGGATAATTAGGATGGGAGGACATCAAGAGGCATCTTGTCGTAGTAAGGAGTGCAGTATTCTAACAGGTCTGAAGCTTGCTCGTCTGCATTTCACTGCATCCAGGCGACCATATTGATGCGGCGTAGTTAAGGACCAACTGGCGGCTCTGTACTTTGGTGATAATCGCTGTGAAAAATGAAGGAAAGTCACACACAAAATTTTAGGATTCCATTCCATTGCCCGCCGTCAATATCGGGCAATCATCAGCGTACGCGGTAACAAATTCCTTCTGGTTCGATATGTAGAAGTTAAACAATAGCGGAGCGGGGACACCACTCTGCGGAACCTTATATGTAATTCTTCTCAGTTTTGAGTTTTCACTTCGAAACAGTACGGATGATTGACAACTGTTCAAATAGTTCATGGTTCACCTCTTCAGTCCTGAAGGGAGCATAGTTTTTTCGACGTGTTGCAGTAGCATTGTGTGATTGACTGTGTCAAAGGCTTTTGACAAGTTTAACGCTTCGAGGATCGTTCTCTCTTAGCGCGGTTTGTGGTTGAGGCCACGAATTATCTACGCGTTTATGACACTAAGTGCTGTGGTGGTACTGTGCACATTTCGGAAGCCATGCTGATGGTTTGCTAGGAAAGTCAGGAGAAGCAAGACTCATCTCGTCCAGTTGATCAGTTAGATACGCATTTTGTATAGTTTCCGTTTTCTTCTGGGTGGTGCAAACATCGTGTCAAACTATGTATACACTATTCAAGGTAAAATTATCCAACACTTTATTTACAAAGAAAACTTACCTAGCAAACCGAAGACTTACATCAATAAAAGTATTGTAAAGAAAATCAAAAAAGAAAAAAGAAAAATTTTGTAAAAACAAAATATCTTGTAAAAACATTTTATGACGTCCAAGGAGGAACAAGTTATACGCGTGCTGATATCCGGCGCTGCCGGCCAAGTTGCATACTCACTCGCCGGGCTTGTTGCGCACGGCATGGCATTCGGTTTAAAGCAACCCATGATTTTACATCTCTTCGATCTGCCGCTAGAGACGGGCAAAATGGAAGGTCTGCGTATGGAACTAATTGACTCAGCGCTGCCTTTGTTGCGAGACGTGATCGTCACCAGCGATCCGGTTGTGGCTTTTCAAGATATATCAGTGGCCTTCCTGATGGGCGGCAAACGCCGACAGCCTGGCATGAAGCGGTATGAGCTCATAGCGAACAACTGCAGAATATTGAAAGATCAAGGCCTCTGCTTGGAAGCTTTCGCACGCAAAGACTGCAAGGTGGTAGTGCTCGCCGAACCCTGCAACACCATGTGCTACATCTGCGCCGAGCATGCACCATCCATACCGCGTGAGAATTTCACCACAAATGCCCGTTTGGATTACAATCGTGCTGTCGGCTATATAGCCAGCAATTTGAAGATTTCCGCTGCTAACGTAAAGAATATGATTATCTGGGGCAATCACTCGGATTCGATGCATCCGGATTGCTCGATTGCCAGCGTGGTTGTCAATAATAAGAGTCACCGCCTCTCCGAATATTTGGGTGACGAAATGGCTGTCTTTAAATCGCAACTGGCGGAAGCAGTAATCAAGCGTGGCGCCGAAATAATTGGTGCGCGTGGCATGTCATCGGGTTGGTCGGCAGCCAAAGCGTTGTGCGATCAGATGAGAGATTGGATAGCGGGCACACCGCAGGGTGTTATGGTGCCGATGACGGTCGCCTCGGATGGCAGCTATGGCACACCGAAAGAGATTTTCTTCACCTTTCCCGTGGAGGTGCAGCGCGGCAAATGGAATATAGTCAGGGGCATTAAGATTGATGAGATGTCTAGGAGCAAGATAGACTTCAGCGGCAAGGAATTACTGCAAGAAAAGATGGCTGCCGTTGCGGAGATGGGAGAGGGTTATAACTGAGTTGATTTTGAATTTATTAACTATGAGTTTTTGTTGAATTTTCGCCTTTAAAGGTTTAACTTAATAAAACTTACTACTATTGCTTCATACAGCCTATCTATTTAGCTAATTTTAAGCAAGTTTGTATTTAATATTTGTTTGCTTAACGCCAGTCAATCATTAAAACTGCCTTAAATACCACGAATATTTCCAGCCAGTTTCCGAGCGATATGGACTTTTCTTTAACTTAACCTGTCACGCGATGTCTGGTGACATACAGTAACCGCGTTTGAAATCGTCTGCACTTTTCGTTTTGTCACGACAAACAAACATACTTCGGGATTTATGTAGATAGTCTTCCCCATATTTAGCCACAATTCCACGCCCACACGTGACAAATTCGCATATATTCATGGCAGTTTTACATTCTTTTTATGTTGTGTGTGTGTAACTGGATGTTGTTGTTGCCATGGCTGTTTATTAAGGGAGCAGAGCGACGATCCGTTGCACATGTACGTATGTATGGGTGTATTTGTGTTCAATAGCGACAGTTTGGTTGTAAAAAGTCTTCTCGAACGAATCAATTCTTGTATTTATAAGCGGCAGTATGTATGTGTCGGTGTGTGTGTGTGTTACAGGAAAACAGCGGCGGCAACAGCAACCACCAGAATGATGACGCCACAAACAACAACAGCAAAAACTAACAGGAATAAATGCAAACACCAACACGGGGCAACGACAGAGGCAACAGCACGCCAACAACCGAGATGACATCCGCCAAATTGGCGCCAATCTCCACTGAATTTCGCAGCACACATTTCACACACACGCATTCACACTCTCACACTAAATAAAAATGCGGGTTTTAAACTCAGTCGAATTGCTTATTTGCCTAGGCAACTGTCTGCCTGCCTGTCTATTCCGTAGAGCTGGTTGGTCCACTGTTATGTGTGTGTGTGTGTGTGGGGAAAATTTACATGCATATGTGTGCAAGTGTTTTTTCCTCTCCAGCACTTCGGTCTTCTTTTTCTGCCGTATTCATTGAATTTTAGTTCGAGTTGAGGCGACAATGTTGAATTGGGCACGATGACTCTGCTGTTGTTTGTTTACGACTGCAACGACCGATGTGAATGCGAATCGGGCGACGGCAATGCGTTTTCGCCCGCATAAACGTATGCAACCACACAGGGTGTTTCGACAAGATGCTTGCACAAAGAAAAAAACCATAAAAAGAAGTAGTTTGAAATAACTTTTTTATTTGGCAATATTTGATCCGTCTCACTTCGGAAGAAATGTGGGTTTAGTAATTAGGGAATTTCTATCTCTTTAATTTATTATAGAATTGTATTATTTAGCACGCTTTAAAAAATTTCCAAGGGAATGCGATTTCTTCGATCCAAATACAAGAGAAGGGACATTGATACGAGTAGTTAGTTTTTGGTCAAAAACTGAATTAGTTCTTTCGCATATTGGAACTAATGCAGTTCTGACTGAATTTTGATATTTAACATGTTGTAGAACATGAGAGCTGCCCCCGAACCGATATCAAACGGTGCTTGGCGACTTTAACGCCAGGGTGGACAAAGAAGCTTTCTTTGGCAAAACAGTCGGCAAATTCAGCCTCCATGAGGAAACATTCCCAAGCTGGACGACAAGGGTAATGTTCGAAAACTCTACAAAAAAGTTCGGCGACTAACAGAAAGTTTCAAGACCGGAGCATACTCTTGTAGAACCCAAGGAGGTAACCTAGTGACAAGTGCCCAAACCATACTAAAATTATGGAGGCAACACTTTTTCAGCCTGCTGAATGACAGTGAAAGCATAACGCCAGAACAAGGCGAACCCGATTCCCCAATCGATGACGATGGAGCAGACGTTCAATTGCCCGACCATGCAGAAGTTCGAATGGCAATTACTTGTCTGAAGAACGACAAAGCGGCGGGGCCGATGGATTGACGGCCGAACTATTAAAACACGGCGGCGAAAGACTGATAAGGAGCATGCATCAGCTTCTTTGTAAAATATGGTCGGCCCAACGATGGCCATTTAAGTGTGCTCTGTCCAACCTACAAAAAAAAGACCCCACAATCTGCGCCAACTACCGTGGGATAAGCCTCCTCAACATCGCGTATAAGGTCGAGCGTATTGTATAAAAGATTAAAGCCCACCATCAACAAACTAATTGGACCTTATCAGTGTGGCCTTAGATCATGCACCAAATCATGGAAAAGACCGTTTTATATTTTATGAATAAAGGTAATGATCATAAGTCTAGTCAAAATTTTGTTTTTGACAAAATGGCGACTTCCCAAAAAAAGAAAATTCCTGTAAAAGCCTTTACGTTTCAAATTCAATTGCTTCCTCTACTAAAAATACGTATCACACAACATATAAACAATATTATATATATATATATATATATATGTCCTAAAATCTACAATATTTTCATCAATTTCAATTTTCAATCAAAATGTCATCAAGACATAATAACAATCACAACGAGAACAACCGAATGAGCACTATGATGGACTCATAAATTTATTGGAATACATCTTTCCAGAGAAGCAGTTAATCCCATGAACTTTGAGGTCAACAAAATATTACAGTAATTGTTTTTCCTTCAATCATTATTCAAATCCTTAAATTTATTCTAACCTTAATGCGTTGCTCAATAAAACAAAAACCTATATCTAATCCTTCCAAATATTTAAGTGCACTAAAACTTTTATACGGTTTCTCTTACTGCTTGCTTTTACTTTCCCCCCACAAATAAATATTTGATATAAGCTTTTGTTTTCCTTTTGTGCGCGCTGCGCCTTGCCCAAGACCCACATAATAATATTTCATAAGCGATTAGTTAGATCAAGAACCATATTCGCCTTTTGTACTTACAAATTTCAATGAATTGACCGTTTCCTATTAGAATTACAAATGAACAAAGTCAGAAAGAAGGACGGCCACAAAGTGCTGGGTAAACTGAGCGTCAAGCGAATTGAGAGATAAAAACGTGAAAGCAAACACAACTACTCACTTATGAGCACATACAAACATATAGTGCTCGTTGGGACGGACTACTTATGGCGTCTGTCGAGGCAGACAAAAGCAGGCTTTAGACACAACAATAACAACACAAGTTGGAACCACAATGTTAAAAATGTGAAAAGTATTATTCCATTTCTTTGGCAGAACTCGCCAGTTTCATGATAAATACATTTATGTGTGGCGGACAAGAGCACACTGGTCAATGGTTGAACACAGAGGTGGTTTAACGGTTTAACGGAAGAATTGGTTAAAGCGACGCTTTATTAAGAGGAGTAAGGAAGGCAATGATATTGAGGAGTACAATTATTGTGTACATTTTTATTATGAATCAACTGTTTTTAATTTCACTATGTCATAATTTACTAATATCGACAAAGTCCTGAAAATTTAAGCAACTTTACTTCATTAAGGTAATCCTGCATTCGCCGAAACAAATGGTAGTCCGATGGTGCAAGGTCAGCGCTATATGATGGATGCATCAAAACTCCCCAGCCAAGCTCTCCCAGTTTTTGTCGAATCATCAAAGATGTGTGTGGTCCAGCCTTTTCCTTATGGAAGACGAAGTCCTTTCTTTTAACCAGTTCTGGCCGTTTTTTTTATTCTATTTCTTGCTTCAATCTCATTTGTTGTTTACAGTAAGATGTATAATAAATCGTTCGATAAGGTTGGAGCCACACATAGTGGATGATTCCTTTCCAATCCAACCAAACAGTCAGCATAACCTTTCGAGGCTTCACCACGCTTGGACAATTATCTTTTTCGCACATTATTGTCATATTTGATCCACTTTTCACCATTCCACCATTCGTTTCAAAAATGGTGCGATTTCATTTCGTTTCTGCAAAGAATCGCAGATGTTAATTCGCTCCAGTAAATTTTTCACAGACAATTCATGTGGTACTCAAGCATTGAGCTTTTTTTTTTTTGTAACCAGCCTTTTTTATATGGTTCAAAACCGTTTGATGATGAATGTTAAGTTCCGTGGCTGATTATGTGATGGTTCTGGCCCTTTTTTCCAACTTTTCTGAATTATTATTTTTTTTTTTTTTGTTAAATGAAACTTAAAATCTCTCCTTACCACCATTATACAGTATCACACAATGTGATTGGTAGCACTGGAGATATACGACTGCAACAACATCTATTGACAAAATACGAAAAGACTTTTTCGACTACCACTATATAAAATGTTGCCTATTACTTTTTTAGCGCTCAAATGCCAACACTTTTTCACTGTGCCATCCACAATGCAGTAAACTTCGGCGCCACAAGGCTGACTGGCTTTCATAGGCCAATTTCTGACCGGCCTTCGCTAACTTCATGACAAGAGGAATCAAGCAAAAAAAAAAGGTAAATAAGTGAACAAAGGCTAAGCAGCACTTTTTCTGTTTGACTCCACTTTTCTTTCAGATAATTTTCCATTGTACGCACCACTTTCTTGCTTGCTTTCTTGTGTTGCCGCATTTCATTGTAGTTACACAGGACTCGATTTCCTTCCACTCTTTCATTAAATCCGTAAGATGAGTATTTAAGTGAAAAGTATTTTTTCTTTGTGATTCTTCAAGCTATTTTTTCGTAGACAATGGCAAGCGAGAAAACTGGTCACTTGCCACAGCTTGCCGTTACATAGGCTAGTGTAAGTGTGTGCATGTGCAGGCCAGGCTATTACTATTTACATAGTAGTTAGCCAGCTTGCATTTGGCCTTTTATCTCATCCATCATGGGCCGACAACTTGCCCCAGCAAGCCAGCAGCAACGGTTTTATATTTTATAAGCCACTCGCATTTCTTATTTGCACTTCGCATTACTATTATTGGTTAATATCAGCTTCACTCTTCACCCTCGCCTCCACTCTTCACCGTCGACTCCGCTCTCCACTTTCCTTCACTTTCCCGAAGTTATCCTTTTGCCGTTTAACTTTAAAATCAATAGCGTATAACTTTATTTATACTGTTACGGTAATTTCCGTATTGCCAGAGTTATAGAAAATATTATTGTTTGTGCGGGTAGTTTTGTTTATGCATCCAGCGCTGCCGCCGCAGCCATTCTGCCATCCCGCAATATAGATTTTTTTATTACGCCATGCCATAAAAGTTCCAGACTTTGTGACGCCTTCGCTTTTTTATTTACATTTTGTCGTTGTCAGGCTGCCAGATCAGAGAAAAAAGTGCAGCTTTTGTTTTTTACTGTGCGCACAATGTTTTATCTTTGTTTTTGTTGTCAATTGCTGCTCCCAATCTCACACAGACACATACTTGATAACTGTGAATATTTGGCTGGCTTGACTAGTTCTTTTGGTCAAATTGCTGCTTTTACGACTTTGTACTTTTAGTAATGCTCTGCGGCATACACAAGCATATACAAGTATACACGCACACACACACACACACATTGAACGCAAACAGCTTGTAAGTGTGCGCTTTGCAGCGCTGATGGCTTCATTGGCATTTTGTCAAAGACACAGTTCAAAATTTTATTAGTTTGAGTAAGTGACTTTTAGCATCCATCTCTCTGCATTGCTCTTTTTTTCTTTGCTCTTCACTTCTCTTGTGCGTTTTTATGTGAGACGCGTTCAATGACTTTTGCATACCAAGGCGAATTCATATTTATTATGCGTGCATGCTTGTAAAACACGCATTTTTTATTTGTATTGCATTTCTGACATCGGGTGTTGCACATAAATTCTCGAGTTCAACATATTTAGTGCACAGATTTAATGACGCATCCTAACGTCACAATATTGAACGCACCACTACTTTGTGGCTGCAGTCTCCTTCAGGGTCCCACTGAAATTGTACTGCCAGTGTTTGCTGGGGCGAGAATAAAACGATTAATATTAAAATTTAATGGGAGCTTTGCATTGACTTTGTAAGGATGGATTAATGGGACGAAAAATTGCTACTATAAGTAAAGTCTCAGCTGATGTGGTTTTTGTTGTAGCGACAGAAAACGTTCCTGAATTAGTTTCGAGGCATGGTGCAGAGTTGACAGTCCTTGTCCGGATAAAAATCCGGGTCCATTCCGGTTACTTAGACCCCCAGCCATGGAAATGGACGGTTGATCGAATAGATTCGTTAAGATTATTCCTTATACAAAAAAAAAACTCAACGCTTAAAAAGATATATATAAAAAAGACAAAAAATGGCAACTATTTCAGGACTTACTTATGTTAGGTTAGGTGGGTTTTGAAATTTCCAAAAATCGTATTTTTTATGTTTATTTTAAATACTAGGATATGGCTAGAATATTTTTCCAATCACACTAAAAAAATAGGAGATTACTTTAGGAGAGCAGCCCGTCAGGCTAGACTAGTCGGCTACTTCAATCTTTGATCGTTTTCACAGTTGGTGATGAGAAATTCTCAGGATTAATCGAAAGACTTTTTTCCCAATACAACTTATGTTTTCAAGGCATTCGTGATAAAAACCAGACCAAAAGTCATATTGGTTTGTTTTCCATTTTTCATTCTTTTTCAAATCTTTCGTTCAATCGGGATTTATACCCATCTCCTAACACATGAAATTTGATATTCTGATTTTAGATTAATCTTTCATCTGTTATGCTGACCACCGCGAGGATGCTTTTTGTGCGGTGCCTTCAGAAACCAGAACATGAAAAAGTTTGTGTGGCAATTATACGATTGAAGAACAACAATACGGTGGGGACCGATGTATTGAGGGCCGAGCTCTTCAGATACGTCGTCGAAGAACTGCTACTTTGGACTTAGTAGGCAATTGAGAATTAAAGTCTTCTCTCGACGAACAAACGGCACTCTATAAGCATGGACGATAACAACATCTGATGAGTCGGCATTACGAGTTTTCAAGAAAACAGTTCTACGGAAGATTTATGGCCCTTTGCGCATTGGCTAAAGAAAATACCGCTTTCGATGGAACGATGAGCTGTATGAAATATACAACGACATTGACATAAGACATGAATTTTATCATCAATTCAGCAGCGTACCACCAACTAATGTGATAATTTGATACTTTTCTGCAACCACAACAACAATAGCAAAAAAAGGTGACTGCAATTGAATTCATGAACGTATTTTTGCATGTGGACTCTGCCACTTAAACTGAGAAGGCATATCGAATTTTTTTATATTTCTTTGAGGTTTGATCTCTAAATGTCAATTAGTATGTGTTTTTTTTCCTATGTTAATGACAATAACATCGATAAAGTTAAAGAAAAAGTTCTTGAGAATTATCGTGTTGGCATTGGAAAGATAGGAAAGGTTTTCGACATAACGCATTAACCGATTCAAGACATTTTAGTTAAAGCTGTGTGTCAATGCTAGACTCGTACCACAAAACTTGAAACCTTTGCAACAACGCCTTCGAGTATGTAGAGGTTGAGAGTTGCTTGACAATGTTCATGAAGACCCTGCATTCATCAAATGTAACGATGCGAGGGTTTCTGAAAATGGCGTCGAAAATATTTAACAATTAAGCTAATAGTGCTCCAAAAACGAATTGTAACGGAAGAACCAAAATTTTCGGAAGGCGAAAAAACCATCGAGGCCGAAGATCATATCAAAACCAGTGTATAGGAAATTGTATTAAACGTTAACCAGCTTTAATTAGCTTAGGGGCGCATTTTGATGGCGATAATAAGATTTTGTATTAAAATAAGTGAATATGTAGTTTTTTATCAATCCGGGTCAAATTTGATCAGATGGTAAATCGGCAACAATTTTTAAAATTAGTTGGTTACTTTTTCTACACTACAACTAATAAAGCGACTGTAATTCAATTGCTGATCGTCTTTGTTGTATATATGTATATAGGGTCTACCAACAAGAACGATAAAATTAAATAAAACACTCAACTTTGGTGAAAATGAGTTCTGTTTTTCATCAAATTTCGAAAATTAGTCAATCCACATCGTCTTATACAACACGCTTTTGACATTGATGCCGCCAATAGCGTTTTCTGCACCACACGAGGTTTTGACTCGCCCCAATAGCGACAATATTATTTGCTGACGAAGCCACTTCGGGCGACGATTTTTTATTAAACATTTTTCGGGGAACATAAATTTTCGTAACAAAATCTAAAAAAATTCGTAAACAAACATGATCGCCATGATGTGACGTCGTCTCTATTGGTAGACGCAGTACATTATATTATTTTTAATAATTTATACTCCAGTGCAAACATAAAACAAGAGGCCATCAAACTAAGCTCTTATTCAACAATTTAGCGCACAAAATTCAGTGCTTATGTAAAACATGCAAAACAGCCGCAATCCGAAAGTGCAACAATGTCGCGTAATAACATAACTGTCGGCAGTGTTCATGACCGCAACCATTTAAAATGCCATTGAAAAATTAAATATTATCTCACCGGTATTAGATGAACACTTAGCGGTAATTTCCCAAATGAACGGGCGGGTGGTAATAACTGCGACAATGCCGCACGACCTCACCGGGCTTTGCCTGAAAAAAGCGGCAGCACACACATTTGCATGTCGCTTCACTTGAGAGCTTTTGAACAGCAGTGACAGTAACACAATTTCAAAATAGTAGGTCAATATCCACACCGATTTATGACGGCACGCACTCGCAGGCAGCCGAGTTGAGTGTATTTTTGTTTATGTAATTATGGGCAAACTTATTATTATCTGACAAATTTGAAACATTTGAACGCGGCAAACTGTTGGTAGGTCGCGCATGAAAATATGCGTGTAAATTGCAACAAATTTGCCCAAAATTGACACATGCTCGCACAACTATTTCAAGAGTACACAATTCGCGGTCACAATCGCTGTCAAGCGACAAACAAATCGCTCATACGCTATGTAGACCTGCATCAGCCAGGGATACTACGCAGTAACGGCGGCCATTTGGGCGTATCGATCAGTCCGCTCGCTCGCTGGCTCGATAATGATAAGTACACACAGACAGTAAGTAGCCATTTCACAAGTATGCACAATGCGACTGATCTCAGCGAATGATATACAAACAGGCAAATAATATTTATTCATGCATTGAGATATGGGTATGTAGGCTTTTATGTGTGCAAATGGGTGTGTATATGTGTGTAGTTGCTTGTCTTGGCAACGCGCGCCAATCACTTTGGTGGTTACTTTGATTTATTTCCGCATAATTAGCGCCATTTATAATGTTCAAAAGATGTCGACGGTTTGATTTCGTGACTTGACCACAACAACAGCGGCAACAATAACCACTTCAATTGTCAATTAGTGCCGCTAATTTCATTTTAGGTCGCTACAATTTCACCTCAACGTTTATATTTGAATTAAATACACACTCTAAATTAGATGGATATATGCGATACGAGTATAATACCAACACATATGTATATACATTGTACATACCCACATTGGCGTGCTTATACGTGGTTGCAATCAATCGCAGAACATGCGTCGCATACACGCGCACTGCAAAAGTTGGTTTGTAGGAAAAGTAAGTCAATGAAAGGTTTTGCTATGGCCGATCCTCTAACTACAATAAATATTATATTTTAAAATAATAATATCGAAATTATATCCAAGTTAGAAAAACGCAATTTTTGTGTTTTTTTTTTTTGTTTTTTTGTTGGTTGTTTGAAGAGGTTTTGCTTTCATAAAGAAAAAAGAATTTATTTACAGAATTTAATGGGCTCTAATAATCGGTGATTCATTTTTAAAAAAATTTAATTGATTCCATCGCCAATCTCCAGTAGGACTAAGAAAAATAGTATCCGGCAGTGAGAAAGATTTTTCTGCTTAAAATTGTAGCTAACCCAAGAACCAAAAACATTTATTATAAGTGTAACTAGTTATCGAGGGGCACCAATATTTTCCAAAAAACATTCTACTACAAAGTCAGCAAATCTACCTTTAAAAACCGCTTTTATAAAAAACAATTATTTTTATAAAAAAAAACAAATATTTTTATAATTTTAAAAGTTTATTTTAAAAATATATGTAAATGTAATTTTTTTTCAGTTCTTAAGCTTGTAGAGATAGTAACATTTGCACTAATCAAGAATTGTTTTATTTTTCAGATGACCAAAAGGGTAGAAATCATGAGGTCACGATCTTTTCGCCCCTCTTCTTCAAGGGCGCATAACTCAATGAAATTTTGTTAAACAAATGATAAAAAGTAGACAGAAGAAATATCAGTCAAACACTCAAAATTCTAACCTATAGACCAGACTACTACAGGCGTGTAAAATCAACCCTAGACACTCTTCTAGGTTCGCTGAAGGTTAGTCTACTGAGATATTTCAGTCTCAGTCTGGCAAAAGCCGGTCAATACAGGAGGAAGAAACAAGAAGATACCACCTCGCGTCAAAGAAATCAAAGTACCTAAAATCTATGTATATTCGAAATATAGTATAAGCAAAAATATCAATTTTTTTTAATTCATAAGTGGTTATAATCCTTTAAATAAATTTACTCATAACTAAAAATTAATGGGTAGTCCTTAAAAAATATTCAAGACTTCTTTTGTCAAATTGCACTTCAAACGCTGCAGCATAATTGGCTGTCTCGCAGTTTTTGCATGCACCTGAAATCTACCTGTGGCAATTGGCAGCTCTTTGCAGGGGTCCAAACATCGCAAACGCATTTCCCTGCAGGTCAGATGCCACAGCGTCGATGTGTGTTGCATATTTGCCGGCTTGCGGCTTTGTGCCACGGCGTATTTGGTGTCATTAGCGGCGTGGTTGGGGGCCGCATGGAGCCCTTGGTGTTGTTTGCGGTATTTATGCGGGTGTCGGAGATAGCGCGCAATCAGCATTTGAATAATTAAATCCACAAAACACTCGCCCATACATGCGTACATAAATGTTCGCTCACTTATTTATGAGCCTAAATTAGTTAGCCTGATGCATTTTTAAAGGCAAACATAGGCCTAAAGGCGCATTTACATATGTATATAATATTTATATAAATATTACAAATGACCACCACTTAAACACAAAAATGAGAGAGAAATGAGATTGAGTGTCAGTTATTTACATAATAATTTTACAAAATCCGTTGCACATTAAAGAAACTCGAAATGTTAGGTTATAAAGGAGTTCTCTAAAATATGGATGAATTTATGAGCTGTTGGCAAAACCAAAAAGTTATCAATATTTATCGAAGCTTAATTAATTCAATGGCAATTTTGCAAAAGAAATAAATTGCCAACTGGGCACTCAAAAACTTTCTGCTAACAATTTTTTTTTGAAAATATAAGAATGTATTCAAAATGTCCTTGCTGTATTGCATTTGAAATAAGTCCATAAAACTGCAGATTAAATTTGAGTTTGAAATTGTTTTTGTTGCTTTTTTTGCGTGTGGAACAACGAAAATCACTTAACCTACAAGGCGAGCTGCCCGCAAAGGAAAAAGTTGCAGAGAAATCAATTTATTGTTGCCAGACTACGGCAGCGCTATGCCGGGAGATAAGCCTATTTAGTAAGTACTTCCAAACTGATGCGCCTACAACTTTTGACAATTAAATCTGTGCAGCCATTGGAGTTTCATAAGCCGATGTCAACTGAGCGCCAACCTGAACACTGAGAATGAGAAACAATAAAAGCGGAAGTAAGACTCTTAAAAGTTAACGCAAAAAATAATACTTCATTTAAATTCATGCGAAGTTGTTGGTGGTCACAAAAAATGTTGTCTTGGCTTTTATTTTCTCGCTTTTCGGAAAAATGGTGCTGGGATTTTTGGCGAGTGTTTTCGCTTCGCCTCATAGTTGTATAAAGCGACAAGAGATGGCAGCAGCCGCGCTAGAACGCTAGCGCAATAAGAAATTCCCAGCTGACCGGCGCCGCTGAAAAGAAAATAAACTTTTATAATCTTTTAACGGGCCGTCAGTCAGACACGTGGACAACGCTGCAGCTTATGAACTTTTAAAATTTTTGTAAATAACCTATAAAAGCTATGAAAGCGTTTTGTTCGCGAAATTTACAAATAAACAAGTATACGCGTTCATTTAGGGATTGCAAAAGCTTTTGTTAGCTTTTAATAAAGAAAGTGCAGTAAGTTCCGAATATATGCTATTTTGGAGACATATCGATGAACATTCTCACCTATACATGCATAGATACCTACATACATATATACATATATAGAAACGTGGGTTGCCTTTTATATTTGGGGATTTGGCAACCCTAGTGTGCAATCTGGCAACTCATAACTGAGAACGTTCTGACATACGAGCGCTACTTTTCGTCGTTTACAGCAACTTAAAATATTCATCTGGCCACAAAATAGAATTGGATCGTGAACGTTTTCGTGTGAATATTTTTTCAAACTTTCGACGATGATTACCTCAGTAACATTGCATCGATGAACTTCCTGCAATTTTTGGTAATGAAGCTCAAACCAGGTCAAGTGTTTATCGATGGTATGGTGAATTCGAGGTTGTAGATCACTGCAAGACGAGTTTCGTGAATATCACTCAAAAGTGTTCCGAAAACTGTTGATAAAAATTGCTATTTACTCAATAAAAAGCTGGTGTCGCTTGGTAGAGAGAAATTTTAAAAATTTCAATAAATTCGCGTTTGAAGCCCTTTCAAGAAAATTGTTGCCTGCATTGTTGTCGCAATTGTATTATTAAAAAAACGCAGAACAGAACAGAACAGAACAGTATATTCTGAATGTACCACTTGTTTGCCAGTTGACTTTTAAGAAATTAGAAAAATCGACCTCCGAAGACCGATCACTCTTCACCACGACAATGAGAGCTTTCAAACGTCGACTGAAGCAACTGCATATTTGAGCACTTAAAACATCGATTTGATGAGTTATCCACCATATTATTATTTATAATAGTAAACAAAAAGGTCGGTGTTTTTAGAATCCTGAAGAGGCGGTTGATGCGTTTGGAACGCGTATTTTGTAGATACCTCACTCAGAGTGGTAAAAGTGATTCGACAATTGGTCCAAATGTATGCACAAATGTATTAATAGAGAACATTTTGAAAGCATAAAGCGGATTTCGACGATTAATATATTTTTCTGCTCTGTAATCACGAAACATAAAAGGCAACCCTCGTATATCTATATGTTTGTTTATGCGCACACATGCAATTACCGACTGAGCCGATACCGTTAGTCCGTTATAGTTTGTTTCACTCATCCATCTGGAAAGATTCGTTTTTCAATAGTTTCTCCAAATCTAACTGACCTTTCTGACGGTGCGCCCAAAATTCGCTTCGAT
This sequence comes from Bactrocera correcta, assembly GCA_027475135.1. Lineage (NCBI taxonomy): Eukaryota > Metazoa > Arthropoda > Insecta > Diptera > Tephritidae > Bactrocera > Bactrocera correcta. Next base: position 134,402,287 of record CM050325.1, on the reverse strand, counting down.
TGTCAGTCTGATTGAGTGCTGAGCACTTTAGGCGCTCTACAATTGTTTCTAAAAAATTGTGTACGCTTTTTGCGGCACTTTTGTATTTTATTTTGTGATCGAATCTGCTCGGGAGCTTAGCGTGCATACTCGCTCGGCAAAGCGGAAGAAAAACAAAAGCCGAAATGAAAAAATTCCACATTTGCATATACTACGTACATATTTACAGCTTTTCGAATTTTTTGTGTCCAATGTTTCGGATCATCCACTGAAGCGGCTCGTCCTTTAGGCATTCTTACATATGCATGTGCCTTTGTGTATACGTATTGATACATTTCAGATGTATATATGCGTAGTGTGTGTACACATGCATGGCGGCTATTTGACAGCGCAAAAAAAAGGCAATAAAATAATAAATAAAAGTGAAAAGTTCACTTGCAAATCGGATTTCATGCTTTAAATAACGTTTTGAGTCGATTTTATGAGCGAAGAAAGAGCGAAACAGACAGCAAGCTGGAGAATTGAAAAAAGTGAAAATGCGTTTTTGTATCATATTCGAAACGGGACAAGTAGCAGGACATGAAGAAATACATATATATATGCAGATGACAATGTGTGTGAGTGTACACTGCCAACCGCATAAATTTTACGCTACATTGAGCTGCAAAAAGTACGCATTTACATATGAATATGTCCAAGCTTTATTGAATTACATATTTCGCTGCACTAGGGAATAGAAAGAAAAATTAAAAATTATTCAAAAATAACGATTAAATCCAAGGCACATGTGCCCTTTATCCATAAATTTGACATAGATGTAATTTTTTCTTCATCTTCCAATTATAGTCGTACAAAAAAAATATAACAAATTCACATGCAAAAGTAAGACAAGTTATAGCTGCAATAAAGTCAGTTTTGATATAACAGATTAAAATCAATATTGCCAATTGGCACTGCAAATCTTTTTGGTGATAGTTACTCGGATATCCGAGCGAAATGGGATATCAGTTCAAAGGTCGGCGAGAGACGAGGCTGCTATCAAACGCGAGCATAGCGATCTTAAGAGCTGTGTCGCCAATGGCCGCACCTCCACCGCAACGGGAGCAGGGTGGTTGCAGTACTACTGTCAAACTAGCTTTTCAGCGCACAGGTGCCACAGGGTAGGCATACTTCGCCACACGAAATTGGTGTAATACCACAGATCCAGCGTATACGAAGGGTTCCCGCGTGGTGGACCCGGAACATGCTCAGCGGCTGCTGCAACAACAGAATCCGAACGTGCCTACTAACGACTTGAGGGTGGCAGGCGTGGTGAAATCTATCAACGAAGATGGAGGTCAAAGCTGTATGCTTCAGATTATTATTACGGCTGAGGTATTCTATACACGAAGTTCAAGAAGATGGCGTGAGGCGTTGGATTCACACAAGAAGAACGTCTGCATACACTCTCTCCACGAGCGAAAATTATGATCTATAAGTTATTCATATATACGTACATATAGCTCATTATTCCATTCCCATTCTATTATACGGCGCGGAAACATTGGCGATGGGACCAAGATAAAAAAACACTTGGAGCATTGAAGAAAACTGTTCTTCGTAAGATCTTTCGAGAAATCCCTGTGATCGATTAATATCGAAGAAATTGGAATCACGAACTGTATGAGCTGTATGTACATATATAACTGGGCGCATCAAATTCTAACAAATACGCTGATAACACCAAATCATTCGCATGGAAGATGATGCTCCAGCGAAAATCTAAGACCAAGTGCATAGCGACCTGTTTGCAGAGATCGGCTACAGGATCAAAGGAATCCGATTATTCGCGTACATTGAATTCTGTAAATGTTATTGTTTATTTTTATTTATTTACTAAGTCACCTCGTCAAAAAACAAATTATGTACAAAAACCCCGCTTTTCTGGCTTAAAAGTGAACATACGAGTGGACCTGCTGCATGAATTTGGAGATCAAAAAACCTATAGCCAGCTATATACATAAGCTAAATAATTATGTTGGAATTCTACGTAAGTTGTAAAATGCCACAGAAAAATCAGACAGACACTTTAACCCATTTAGTCTCAATTAAGAGGTGCGTTGGCGCTTTCTTTTTTGCTCTCATTGCTCCTTATCCTTTTGTATATTTTACAACTGAATGGGTGTTTCTTTGAAAGTGAAACAATTCACCACAATGCCCATAAGCTGACTTAATTATCAAAAACAACTTTATTGCCACGGAGCTAATTATTTCGAAATCCCATAATTGACTTATAATTAGTCTGTTTAAAGACAAAGCGTTCTTCTGCGCTGCCTCTCATTTTGCACGCCTTACCCACACCTACACGCGCCTTAGAAAATAATGCGCTGCATTGGACGGCGTTAATTTCGTTTAATCTTGCCTCTGGCGGCGCGACGGGCTCGAGCAACAGTTACTGTTACTCGTCGCGCTCCGCTTGAGGGTATTTGTTTTTATTTAACTCACGTTATGCCCACCACGGTATGTTGTTGTTGTTGGCTTGTCTATATGTAATGCCACAAGCGTTTTTTCGCAAGTTCAAAATGTTGCTGGAAACATAGAAAGAATTAAAAGTATGTACCATGGCTGTATGTGCGCCGTTTTGACGCGATTTCGCGATTTATGCGTTCGACTTGAAAGTAAAACTTTTTAATTGAAAATTCTAAGGCAACGGTACACGTTCCTGTGTATGTGTTTGTGTGCTTGCAGCAGCAACAAAGAGCTGTATTTTTGGATTTTCTTGTAAACTTTTTTGCCACAATTTACGAATACAAAAGTAGACATAAACGCCACCAGCTACAGAACATATTGAAAACAAGACATTACCAAGAACAGTACAATACCGTTAGAAACGTTACTTGCAAATTATGAAACATTTAAAACAATAAGCAAAATTTGGCAGTGGCATAAGGCACAACTTTACCTTCGGCATCAGTTAGGAAGGTGTTGTTGGTGTTGGTTGCCAACCAGCAATTGGTTGCCACAATTACAGGAAATGTAGCGCAGCTGAGAGAGAGTGCAGCAAGCAGGGCACTGAAGGGCAGAAGTTAATATGCTGATGGAGTTAAGTGCTCACCCCTTTGCCATGTTTGTGGCTTAACAGGTTTTGTGAAAAATTTTATTAGCTGCTAGATTTAGCCATGGAATGACCGAAAGAAATACAAAGTAATTTATTAGCGCTGCAATAAAAGTATTTAATACATATTCTCTATAACAGAATAAGCATCTCTACATGCTAGTATTATTGGTACAAGGATCCAAAACGGCAAAAGCATGGGAATTGCTAAGAAACTCAAAGAAAAATAGAATAAAAGGTCTTGGACTAAACCTTCAATAAGACTTATGAGTTCTCTTAGTTAAACTTCTATCTAGGTCCACTTTCCATATTCTTAATAAGAAAGCAATTGATACACATATATGGATCAGTTTAATTAAGGAGTAAAGAGCTCTTACTCTTTGCCACAATTCCTTTTCAAACAATATAAAGACTATTTCTACAAAAATTTGTCCTAGTGTCCAATTAAAAAAAATATATATATTTATTTTTATAGGTTACACACTTAAAAATAATATATTATGATTTTAAATAGCCACTCAATTCAATCAGCTCAATAAGTTTAGCTTTAACCACGTTTTTCGCTTGAGTGATTACTCGGCGATAAAATACCTGATTGATATCAGCAACCGCGCTGTTAATTCTGCTATTTTGATATCTCCTGTCATCAAACAAACAACCAACACATTCGCGACTTGGCTCACATGACGCTGTTAACAACCATAACTTTGAACTCGTAAATAATTTCAACCAACCTTAACACCGAAAACAAACCCTTGAAATCCAACGCATAATCACTCTTACCAACTGCTACTACTTTGGACCGAGTAGGCAATTGAGAAGTAAAATTCTCTCTCGACGAACAAAGACCAAACTCCACAAGTCCCTCATCATTCCCAGCCCACTACGTGATGCGGAGGAGTGGACAATGACAACATCTGATGAGTCGACGTTAGTAGTGTTCGAAAAAGGGTTATGCGAAAGATTCATGGTACTTTGCGTATTGGTAACAGAAAATGCAGCAGTCGACGAAACGTTGAGATGTGCAAGGTATACAGCAACATTGACATAATACAGCGAATTAAGAGACGGCGGTTACGCTGGAGGTAGGTCATGAGAACGCTCTAACTTTGATGGTATTAGATTCAGTACCCGCCTGTGGAAGAAGAGAGAGACGAAAACTACCACTCTTTCGAAGAGATGAGGTGGGGAAGCAGTTGGTTGCACTTGGTGTCTTCAATTGGCGATAAATAGCAAGGAAAAGAAACAATTGGCGAATTGTTGTTAACTCGGCTATAACCGCGATGCGATGTCTTCCACAGTAAAGAAGACGAAATTATCCGATTACTATCAAACATTTTCTGCATGTTCCGTATATGGTCTCCTAGAAATTTTTTGATCTCATCCAAAATTGAGGATCGGAATCACAGCAGCCGTGGAGACATTTTTGTAGCGGAATCGGAAGTCACGTGTAACTCACAAAATATTTAATTTTTTTTTCAATAATTTTACTGGCTATTCTTTATATATATACAAATATATCCATCAGAGTTTATGACAATTGATATAGAAATTTTTTTTATTCCCAAAGCCTAGGACTTTTTAGGCGTCTCCCTAGATTTGCCCCAAAAACATCCACATATAAATATTTGTATGTGTATAGGGCTTAACAACCTCAAAAGTGGTGTAATGAATATATACCAGAGACCTGCATTGAGTATGATCGATTCGGTTTGATCAGCCTCGCTCAAAACGGTCACAACTCAGCACAGCGGTTCGCAACAAAATTGTTCGATCGAGTTTCGTGCTCAAAACGAAGGAGTTCGATCAGTTGATTGGATTGCTCTGCTTACTGATTGAAACTGATTGGTTGGTTCCGGTATGATGATTGGAAGTGATTGTACAGAAAAAGACGATCAAGTCCAACGATGCACGAAATCTCAGACATCGATCAACTGTGCGTTTGAATAGATTGTGATTGAACCAATCAGATCGAGAATTGCCCTGCGAATATGTACATACATATATACATAGTTTGTATGTACATATGATGTAGCGCACGTTTTGAGCTCTTGAACTCCTTAAATCTTTTATGTTGAATATATAAAAAGGATTAAGATCCTTTTTTTACAAATGTATTTCTGGGAAAAATAAGAATTCATATTTTTGTACTACTATACATATAATAATTGTGGCATAAATTTTATATATCAATTAAAATAATAAATTTAAAATGAGCAAAGATTCCATCGAACCATCTGGTATGACCAAACGGTATGATTGTGATCGAGCTGAATGCAAGCAGCATTCTCGAACATTCTTTGCTGCTCACACAAAGTGTTCGATCGAGAAAAATCACTACGAAACAAGCAACAGTGATTGAAACTGATGGTTCGCTTCGAGCACGCTGGCTTACGATCATTCAATTTTGTTGAAGCAAAGTTTTCCGTCACAAAAAATCTGAGTCAATGATCGGGTGTGACTGAAAAAATTGTGATCGTTGCAGCTCTCTGATATATACATATACACATCTATGCGATATAAACTTACATATATATGCATTGTAACAAAAAAGTACCCGAAAATTGTAAATAAAATGCAAAATATTTAATTATTGATGTAATACACTTAAGTCAACGATTTTTCAAGTCCTTGAAAGACCTTTTTCTAAACACTTCTTGGGATGGCCTTCAGTTCCAACAGCGAATTTTGTTTATCTCTTCAAACGACTGAAAACGGGTTCCACGCAGTGGCAATTTCAGTTTTGGGAACAAAAATAAATCACACGGAGCCAAATCTGTTGAACACGGTGGTTTATTGATGGTATTCATTATGTTTTTGACTTTAAATACGGTCACATCGTAGCACGATGTCAGCTTTTTCGGGACGAGTCGAGAAAGAACGCGTTTTATATCCAAAATATCCATCAAAATCATTCGATTTTCTAGCATCGTATCTTTCTCTTTTTTAATATTTTCATCAGTTGAGGAGGTCGAAAGTCGTCCGCAGCGAGCCATTTCTTCAACGATTTGTATATCTGACATTGTAAGACTTTTTGAAACATCATTTACAATTTCCGGGTGCTTTTTTGTCCCAATGTATATGTATACGGTATATACCCATAAGTATTTACGTAGTGAATACAAAACGAATTAGAACTTCCAATTGCATTTAGCAAAGTTGTTAGCAAATTCCATTAATACAATAAATTAAAGGTGAAAGAGAGAAGATAAGAAAGCACAATCACAATCTCACAAACAATTAAGGGTAGCAATAACAAGATAGTAAAGTATAACAGAAGAAAAATACCAATAAGTCAATTGCGCAAACTTTTCGGCATTCAGAAGTCATTCAGGAACACCTCGTGTGGTTGCACAAGTGGCTTGCGAAAAAGTAAATCATGAAAATCCATACAAACGCCAAGTAGGTGCCACAAAGTACTATGAATATACAGACGAAACTTTTCCACTTTGAAGGCGGCACATTGGCTCATAAGTATGATGTTATTGTTTCTGCAGCTCACCCGGGCAGTTGAAGTACCACCTGTGGAGGGGTTGTCGGTGAATGCCAACATGTCTGTATGTGTGCCAGGAAAATATCGCAGCGGTGTAAGAGTTCCTGTTAAATAGCTGCTTTGTGGCTGCAGCTGCCAGGTAGTGTGGTATTGGTGTTGGTGTTAATGGCATAATAGGGGTTGTGGTTTGCCCTTGCAACAGTAACCGAGCTCTCACTCACTCTCACACAAATACACACAGGCGCGTTCATATTCATATTCATATTTTTGTACGTGTGTATGTTTAAGCTTACATGCTTTCAATAATTGAAAATTGTACAACAACAACAACAGTAGCAACACAGAAACTTTGAGCTTGTACGTGTATGCTTGACTTCCGGCGAAATTAATTAACTGAAATTGACGCAATTAGCGCAAATGAGTGGTTCGCGCAAGAGGAAGAAAATCGAAGTGAAATTGCAAGGAACAGAAGCAGCTATGAAAACAACAACAAAAACCGAAAAATCAGCAGTCAAAGGAAATTAAAAATACAACACGCGTAAAATACTTTTACTGCGAGTGAAATAAGCGCGGCCATTGTGCGTAATGTCCTTTAACGTAGCCACCGCAACTTATTCCATTGTCTTAGGCCATAAATATCAAAGCATTTGTCTTATTTATTGTATAAATTCCAGCATATTACTCTTATTTATTGATATACGCATCACATTATGGACTTTTTTCTGTGAGCACCTTAAAGTCACAACAGATTTTTTACTTCCTGCTTTGCTGTAGATAACAGATACTGCCGATAAATAGCAAAACCACAACAAAGCATTAAATAGAAATCTAAGAATTTTCACCTTGACGTGATTAAACTCAAAACCTTTTAACTAATTAAATAATTTGGAGCAACATAATTAAGTTAGAAGCGTCTATAAACTGATAAGAAATAACATATGATAAAGTCCGAATCCAGTCATAAAAATATAGTTAATAGTTAACCTTTTTACACCATGGACATCGCTGGAAGGTGTATGGCTGCGAAAGTTGCCATCATCCTCATGCCACCATCATCCGCATCCTAAAAGAACACGGGTCTGAACACTCCGAAACACTTCTACTCACTCACTTTGACTTCATACCGGGCGAACTCTGGCTTCTCCTTCACCTACTTCACCTACTGTCGGGCTTATCAGCTCTGTAACGGAGTTACAGACTACCGCTAGATTTACTGCGCCAGGGTGGTCGAAGAATGCCTAACCTCGCTATCAATAGCACCGAGTGCCTTTGTGATAAGGCAGATATGGGTGCCAGATCACAGCGAAAATGCAGGAAGTAGTCCACGCGCGATCCTTGATCAGCCATCTATCCTAGTCTAACCTTTTTTCAAAACTTTAATTTTATTTGGAAGGCCGACATTTTGTCAAAAATTAATGTTCCGACTAGTGCATTGATTGGTTTGAGGAACACCAGAATTCCACTTTTTCAAGTTGTGATGTTTATAAGCAGAAAAATCTTCTTAACTGCCAGACACCTTTTCGCAGTTCTTCTTGGAAATCAAATACGGGATCAATCAACGGAATCCAAAATTTTTCAAAATAAATGGCCGATTATTAAAGTGAATTGAATTATGTGAATGATTGCCATGTTTACTTCATTATTTAATAAAAAGTATTTGTAAAAAAAAATCACAAAAAATATAAAACTAACCCCTTCAGTTGCTGCTAAGGTAACTTGGACCACAGCGACACTGAGATTGCATTTCTGATAACTTGGACCACTGAGTTGTGGAGTCCACTCCCAAATCTGATATTCCGAAATCCTCTCGCACTACCATTGCATCCCCGTTAACTTGGACCACAGCGCCGCGGAGACCATTCCCAGCAACATCTTCGGGAATATATGGGTGAGGCAGAGTCGCTGAAGACGAGGCTCAGTGAGCTTTTTCAGCGATCCATTGAATATCAAGAGAAAGTTTGGTGCGAGATTCTTCTGTCAGAAACTGACAATCAACTCTTATTTCAAGTTGCCATCTATTCAATCACTATCACTAGTTGGGTCAGCAAGCTACTTCTGTATTAAACCTGTCTGCGTGCCGGGCCACAGCGGAGTCGTTTTCAACCGTAAAGCCGATAAGCTCACTAGAAAGGGCACTCATACCCAAATCCTATTAGGATGGGAACGAGCAGGTGTTGATGAGGTGGAAATATCTAAACACTTTTTTTGCACGGTCCAGCTTTCAGCAGACTAAGATTTAAACAGACAGCGAATTGTGTGGAGTAGATATTAGTCAGCTCAATAAATTTGTAGCTGGCTCTTAACACTTCGTGGATAAACGTAGCACTTTTTAATCTGTACTTAGGAGTTCTGGGCATCACAATCGATAAACGTCTGTAGCAGTGAAAGTGGGATTATTTGTGGTCTCAGGACCACAAACCTAACCTAACCTAACACCCTTAATTAATTTTTCGTTTAACGAAAATCGGCTTTCAATATTTTTTTAAGCTCAACTAAGCGGATTTAATTTTATGGAGAAGTTTAGTTATAATTGATATGAATTACATATGTTTTTACTTGAGTTACCGAATCAACTGGGCGTGACAATCCATTAAGCGGATTTTACGCAACACTTTGCTAACAAAAAAATGTACCGTTGAGCTTGAAATCAACAACTGAAAAAAGCACCGTTTTTCTAAATAAAACACACCACCACTCGGCAAGATATTTATGGCGCCGAGAAGTTCGAAACTCCGCTAAATAATAGTCCAAGCGAGAAACACGTCAGCACATATGTAGTTACCAAAAAAGCGAAGAAAATAAAAAAATTGCACATCTGTGAAAAATAACTGTTTATCTGTTTAGAGTATTATTAAAGCGCAGAAAAAAGTGCAACGAGTGTGGTACAAATAGCCTTACGCTCTCCAACGCACATGAGGAGTATATAAAAATCTTTTTGATGAACGACAATATTTATCCAGTTAGGTCTGGTTAGATTAGCTTGGGTTGCTGATGCCTTAAAATGCGGGATTAATAGAGGCTTAGTGTATTTTGATATTAACTCTGAACAAAGTTTCTGGGACTATTGAAATATTTACCCACTAGAACGAGAAAAGTCTTAAACGTCGCGTTACTTCTTCGGGCCTGTTGAACAGAAATTGTGAATGTTTTCAGTTTCTGGACCAGAGTTGTTAATGGGAACTATACTCTTCATTGATTGTCGTTAATTTTGATTCTTGGTTACTAATAAAAATTAATTTATATACCAAGAACCAAAATATTAATCTTTTTTCCAGCGACTTTTATTATAAAACTCACAACAATGCGAGTTTCTGTTTAAATGTTATCTAACTCTTCATATTCATGCGCTGGGTACAGCGGTAACTGCATTTGCACACAACTACAGACTCACGCCTGGACGTGTATTTATAGCGAAAATTGAAATTGCAAGCAAGAACTTTGGTCGGGCAGCAACTTAAGGGTAAAAAGGCGAACAATGGACACAACAACAGCCAGCTGCCCGGCAAATGCAGGCACTTTTGACTTTGTCACGTGCCACATTAATTGAAAGTGTGGACGATGTTGCAATTGGACTCACATTGCATTCATTCTTTTGAAAGTCCAAAGCGTAGGAGCGTGTTGTAAGCGCATGCCACGGTACAAGCGCGTCCGTGGCAGCTCGTCGGCAAAGCGTACTTGCGTGACTGTAATGTTATAAGTAAATAAGTGCTTATAACTGTACGTATATGTGTGACAGCGGCAGCTAGTGCTTGCACTTTTGTATTTTCCGAATGACAGAAAGGCCACAACAACAGTGGTCCCGTGTTGGGTGCAGTGGCGGCGGATAGCGAATGCCTTCTATTTGGTACATTGTGTTCGTTGCCTGCCGCTAACGGTCAGAACATTTTCGGTGGCTGTTGGGAAAGGAGCTGCATTCGAAATTTTTCAGGAGAAGACAGCACTGCACACATGGCAGACCTATTGTGTGAGTGTGCAAAAATGTTGGCCGCCTTCGCCGGAAACGGAAAGGCACTTTGAGCAGACTCGTTGGTAATGCGTGAAAAGCACGTGCAGAACGTCAAATACTCCAGTAACGCGTTAAAACACACAGCAACATTTTAAAACGCTGCAAAGCTGAAACATTGACAAAAAGTCCCGGGCTTTGTTATGTAACAGAGGAACGGAAACTTGTCTGGAGAATAGTGTGTTTGCGCTATAACACAAGATGAGCTAGTGGTGTGTCAATCTACGTCAAAATAAACTCCATGATCCGTCAATCGCTGTATTTTGTTTTTTAATTTAGTAAGAAATGTGATATTTTTGTAGTCGTACGTAGAAGACGAAGATAATTTATTTAGTTTTTTCTTTTAATAGATTAAAATTCCAAAAGCGTAAAAATTAATCATAAATTAAATGATGAAAAGATTGTATTTTCAAGCTTCGCTCTCTGAAAGCCGATATGGAGCCGGAAAGATGTTTTCTTTCGTACTAAACTAAATTCAAACCGATCAAGCTAAGTATCTATCCGAATAAGCTTAAAAATCTATCGGTCCTCTAGCTATAGGTTTTTTTAGAAAAGACAGTGCTTAATACATATACCGGGTTTTCCAATAGGGACTGTCTCAAAACACAACCTGGCGGATTTTCATAAAGGATTTGGCTTGCATCCACATAAAATTATTCTCACTCAAGAACTGAAGACTTTGGTCCACCATAAACGTAGTGAATTTGGTGATTTTGACTTGGAACAACTTCAAAACGGTAACGATTTTTTTAAGAAAATCATCTTCTCCGATTAGGTTCACTTCATTCTAAGAGGTCGGTAAATAAACAAAACTGCCGATTCTGGCAAAAAAAATTCACAAATTATTCATGAGCAACCACCACAATCACCTAAATTAATAGTTTGATGTGGCTTTTGGTCTGGTGGAATCATCGCTCCGTACTTCTTTCGAAATGAAGTTGGGCGTACTGTCTATGGAGTGCGGTAGAGTGATGACTTCTTACGGTCGCAATTGGACTTATCTTACCAACATCTGGTCCTAAAATACGTCTGGTTCCTAAAATACGAGGCTATGTGCCACACCGCACGTGAAACAATCGCAATGCTTCGAAAAAGGTTTGTAGATTCGATTATTTCAAGAAATTGTGATACTGAAAGGCCTTCCAGAAATTGTGATTTAATACCAGTAGACTACTTCTTGTGGGGTTATTTGAAGTCATTGGTATTTAGCAAGAAATTTTCTTCAAAGCTTAAGAGTTAAGTTAAATTAAGTTCATCGAATTCGTGTCTGCAAAAGAAATAGTGGAGGCCATTTGAATGATATTATATTCGGAACTTAATTTTATCGATTTTACTGCACATTAAATACTCGTACAATATATTTGAATTTCTCAAACAATTAGTGTTTTTTTTTAAGAAATCATATCACTATTAATGGAAAATTCTGAATAATCTGAGAGACTCGAAAAATGACAGAAAATCAACTCATACCATAATTTTCAATTAGGCTTAAAATTAATACAGATTTCCGTCTCACGATATTTGTGCACAGCTGCTTCTTGTAATTTTTCACCCAACACACACTTTCTATAGACCTCCATTGCTTATGAAATCTCCTAATCGGCATATTAGTCAAACTAAGAAGGAATTACATTAAACTATAAGCATACATACAGGCGCAATCAAGCGTGAAATTAATATTAATATTTAACGGCGCTTTAAACGCTACCTCACACAGCCGCAAAAGGTAAAAATTAAGGTAAGCAGTCAGACACAATGGAGAAATATGCGCAACAGCACGCATTCAAGCACCATAAGCATTCAGGAAACAAATCATGTTGCCTACCTTTTGGCGCCGCCACTTATACACTACCGTTTGCGACACCGCTTCAGCGCTGGCTGGTAATTAAATAAATGTATTTGTTTTATGAGTTCAGTCCGGGGGTGTATTTATTATTTATGTGTTTTTATGCGCCATACATTTTATTTTCGGTGACAAAGTTGGAAATGGGCGGCATAAGGCAACGCGCCATACACTCTCTTCAAGAAAACGAGAGAAGAAAATCAGTATGGTTGTGCCGAGTCCACAGAAGATGTGCTGCCTCCTCAAACGAAAGTTCATTAGCGACAAACGACAAACGTAGCGTGAAATGACGCTTGTAACACGTTTCATTTTGAGTGTTTTATTTCATTTTTAATGCTGCCGGAAGCTATTACTGTTTGTATGGCTGTCGAAAAAAGTATGGTAAACAAATTAGCACGCAATTTAAAATAAATTGAGGAGTGAGTGAAATTGGGAACATAATTTTTGAGCTTTCGAGGCGAGAGCAAAATTGCGCGTGTCACGCCGTAATTGAAGTGTAATTTTTGGCGCATTAACTCAAAGCACAGAGCTTTGGAGGACACACAAATATATACATACTTTTGTGTGTAATTATGTACCACGCTTATAGCGTACCATAACTCCTTAAAAAACAGCTTGTTATCTTATTAGGCGACTCCTCTAAGAAAATATTATATATATCTTTATTAAAGCCTTCTCTGCTGCTACGGTACATGCCGTGTACCTTATGTCCCTGCAATAGCATGGCATAGTTCTACTATAAATTTATATGGCATCTGCTCCTCTCCACCAATATGTACGAGGGCAGTGTGCCAGGTCATGGGTCAGCGCATTAATTCACGTTGGCTTTATGCATTCCTGGGTTTCTAGCAGCTCTGACCACCTTAAAAGAGCATGGCTAATACTACTTGGCCACATTAGTTGTGGTATATTTAAGGTAGTTGTTGTTGTTGTTTGTGTTGTGGCACAGCAAGTGTGTCGTATGCTCCGCCTTTGCTCAACAACAATAATAAATTCAGCATTTTGCACGCTGTGTGCAAAAATGCTTGCCGCCTTGCGTCTTCCTGTTGTGGTTTCGACTTCTTCGCAGCATCTACTCTTTTTTCGGGGTGTAACCCTATGCTGTGGCGCTGTTAGCGGGTGATTGTTAATGGCCATTAATTAGGACTTAATTTATTTAGTAGTCACTTGGGAGTAATTTAATTTCTACTCTATTTTCCAAAGTAGGTAGCGCCTTCGCTCCTTCACCCTTTCCCATCGGTAAGTGCTTTATAAGCCAGGCGACAATGCGCGCGATAGTTAGTGTTTGTTGTTGTGCTCTAGCGGCTAGCATAAAGAATTTATACACATTTTTAAAGCACAGCGCAAAATAAGCCTTTGTAGCGTACAATGTATTGTCTACAATGTACAACACAAACAACATGTAAAATATGTGTCTGCGCACTCAAAGTCTTCTAGCAGAAATGCAGCCATTTCTATGGTTAATATTAGATTTTTGCATTTGTCGTTATATGTAATATGGCTCAAGTGAACCCATAAAAATCTCAGCGGTGCGCAGCTAAAGTGACACATATTTCAACGCAAATGAGTATTTAACTTTGCATACTGCCAAACTTTGCCCGGGAGACGAGTGCGCCAGTGCGCCACCACTCGAGGAATATTTCTTTTCATTTGCACGCAGCGGAAACTTTTCCAAGCCATATACGTCATATTTGCACATTATTACCTAGCGAAGTGTGTGCCATATCCTTTCTTCCTTTGTTTATTTATTATTACTTTCTTAGCATCTTTTTATGGTGCACTTTAGCGCGCCTAGGTGTAGACTTCATAATTTAGTGCCGTTACCACAATTTTAATATTGTTACTTTTGTCAAATTCACGCAGCGTTTTTATATAGTATAAACACAAACGCATTCATAAATAACTCATGTATTTTTATTAACTCTGGCTCAGATATCATAATATGGGAAGTGGAGCATGAACTCATTTATTTGAATGTGTTGGGAATGTCTCTGTTTTTTAACAATTTTGCAATTTGTTGTAAGTATTTACTTATATTCATACTTTATTAGATTTTACGTTCTGCTACTTATAAACAAATTATTAATAAACAATACTGCGGTAGTGAGAGGACTGTTGACACATTCGCAATATCCGGAAGTTAAGGAGTGCCCCTATTGGACTGACTTAATTTTTCAACATTGCATTGTATCTAACCAAGCACGAAGAAGTTAGCCTATTTACCTAATCCAACCAAACATAACGAAATCATCTTAAATTTGAAAAAGTCGTACATCTAAAAAAATTAAACTTAACGTAAACTATTCCTAATGTATATAACTTCAGTAACTTAAAATATTCATCTCGACCAAAAAATGGTATTAACTGTAAAGTCATCGATGAACTTATTCAGACTTTCTGAATGCCGATTAAGCTCCATCAAGGATCAGTATTTTTTTCAATCGGAGTCGGAGATCACTCCAATTCGACTTGCGTTAAGGATCGCATAATATCAGTTGTTCTATAAACTGCTGAAGTTATTCACAAACTGACATTGCAAAATCGCATGAACATTTGATTGTAAAAAATTTGTTCACGTTGGATTCCACACAATTTGTCAATCGCTTAAAAACCAGCTCGTGTTGAAATGTAGTGAAAAATGTTACAAAATTACGATAATAGTGGCATTTCGGCGGAAAAAATATGATTTTTCCACTTTCCAATTTCAAAACTTTAATGATTTTGTTTTGTAAAGAAATTATTGGATAAGAAAAATTCAACAAGGTTTTTTATAAAAAGTGAAATTTTATAGTTAAAAAAACTAACAGAAGTCGACGGAAAGTTATTCAATAAAATCAGATTAAAATTATTGTCCAAATAAAGAATTTTTTTGTGTGTAAGTTTATAGCTATGGCTTTTCTTTTACTTTTTAGTGAAAATATAGCACCTACTTGTTTATAAAAAAAAGATTTATTGAAATTGGCAAAGTAAGCTTATTTTTATAATTTTTCAAAAATTATACTAAAAAATATCAACTTTTCATTTTTTGATGGAAAAAAACTTTATGTGCCTTGCTTAGCCCTCTTACTATAAAAAAATGAAAATTCCGAGTCTGCACTTTCAATTAAAAAAAAACAACCGCCAATTACCGTTCCTTTTAGTAACATCGATTTTAATTTCAACAAATACTGATGTCTTCAACAGACTTCTTATAACTTCGGATCCTTACATAAGTAGCTTAAGGTGTCATTCGAACAAAATTTCCTTAGAACTAGATCCCATTGTTAAAGATATGGTGCTTGCATAATATTACAAATAAAAACTAACACAATTTTTCGCCTGTTACATATTCAATTAAAACGTTGCATATTATATTGGATTTTTATCAAGGTAAAGGTATAAATAACGTCACTTTGCGTTTAAGTTTAATTTTTTTTTCATCAGGAGAACGCAATTAAGAAGTGTCCCGAATTTCACGTCCCTAGGTCCAAAAATAAAAATTTTGGCAATTGCAGTTATATGGGAGGTGGGTGTGGCAGTGGGCGGTTTTCCAAGATTTTTTCAAAATTTCTTAATTTGGTTCAGAGAATTGTTTCTGCAAAGTTTTATTGTTGTACGACCACTCCTTCTACTTTTTTCCAAGAAATGCATGGAGCGTTGCCACTGTGTGTCGTGGTGGAGGGGGATTAATCGTGGATTTAAGCATATAAAACCGAATATAAACAGCAGTCGGATTCATATTAGAAAATTTTCGAGATGAAATGAATCCAACAAAATCGCAAAACACTTCCAAGCAAATAACTCCCTTTTTTTGAACTGGACTTGTTGCAATCATGCGATTAGAACAACGCCGAACAGTAAATTCTGAGTGGCACCCAACCATTTGTTTTCCAGAAATCAGGAAAACCAACCACCAAACACCGATCACTCTTTACCACAACAATGCAAGCTCTTACAGATCGATCAATCGACCACCGTATAGTCATGATTGAAACGAATCACGGAAGTGACTTCTTTTTATTTCCGTACGTGAAAAATAAACTAAGAGGTCAACGTTTTGGAGATACCTCAATCAGAGTGCCAAAAGTGCCTCGACAATTGACTCAAACGCAATCAAAAGTCGATAGATTGTAATGGAGAATGTTTTGACAAAAAAAAATCGATTTTCAATGATTAATATTTGTGTTTGTTCACTGATCCCAAAATATATAAGAAACCTCTGTAGTGTTGGAGAAAATCCTACCTTGTTATTTTTGGTACATCTTTAGAAAAAAAATCAATTAAATAATAACACATTTACGAGTTATAAATTATTTTAAGAAATAGTATACCAGGATAAATTGCTGTCGTTCATAAAATTGTACTCTATATGACATCTTTTCTGTATAGATTTTGCACAATGCCACAAACGTATGCAAACAAAGCAGCGAAGGAAGACGGAGAAAGTGCCAGGCAGTGTGGTTGAGCCGCCGCAGGAGGCAACGCGGCACCCAGCGAGAACAGATTTACGAACACAAAAAGAGATAAGAAACAAGGTATATATATGTGTGTCTGTATATACATACAAAAAAAAAGCATATCGGTGTAACGACAGCGCGGCGTTAATGTGTAGCCCAGCAACAGGCGGCAGCGTGCGAAGCAGCGAAGTGTTTTTCTTTGCGCTAAAAATCAGTGAGTGAATGACTATGTGGCTGTGGTCGGGCACCAGCCAGCAGCGAATTCTGTTCATTGCTGTCACTACAATACAATAAGTTTATTATTTTATTATCCTGTTGCCAGCACGGATGCCATGGCGCCGCTGCTGTGTATTAAAATCGCGTAAAATCATGCAAAAAGCACCGCGTTGTTGTAAATGAGAAAGCTTATTAAAGTACAGCGAAACGTGCAGAAAAAGCACATTTAACAAATAAACATACAGACATTTTTTCGTCAACAACAACTATTTTATATCGCTTAGTGAAAAAGTGAGGAGAAAAACTAAATAAAAAATTCCACACACAGAGTAGGGCAAAAATCATAATTAAATAATTAATGCGCTACCAAGAACTTAAGAACTTTTAAATATAGATATCGCGGAATATAAATATTTTAGAGAGAGTATTAATAAAGTTAAACAACATAGTATAGTTATCGTAAATTAAGTCACATTTTTTATTACTTTTGTAAAATTCTTTTAGGGTTCAGATTAGTTAAGTGTATCTACATTCCTAAAAATTACAAGTTAGCCTAAACAAAAATTGAAAAAATCACGAACTCTGAGCAAGAACCAATCAATAAAATGATTATATCATTTAGAACCCTCTTACCCCGAAGCACAAGTCGATTGCACACAAACTGAGCTCGAGTATTTCGACTAATCTAACAGTAATTTGCAATGAATACGAACATCACATAAACGAGTAGTAGTAAATATATGTACTTGCAACCGCTCACAAAGAGAACAACAAGAATTTCGAAACACTTAATACGAAATGGCTAACAATTATTTGGACTACTTTACAGCTACTCGTTTTCATATCATTGCCTTTTCTTGCATATGCTGCTAGGCACTCATGGTTAACATACTCTGCGGATTAAGCTCAACCGAACAAGATAACGCCAGCTGTGTTAGAGTATATAGCAAAAGTCTGGTCGGAAAAAGATTTGGAACGAAATATGCTGTGGACAAAAAATTGTAAGACTTTTTAACTTAAATTTCGCGCAAACACACATTCGTCGAAATTTTACATCAACCAAAAATATCAAAATAATCATTAGTATTGAGTATTCGCTTGTCTTTCCCAAGTACATAAAGTGGATTCGGCGATTTTCAAAATGAGTGAATTAATTCAACAAAGAAGTTCCATTAAATTCTGTGTACGGAATCAAATTTCTAAAGACGAAACGTTCAGAAGTTTGGAAAAGGCCTTCGGTGATAATTTTGTTTATAATTAATTTGTCGCACGCAGGTGTTTTTTATTGGTACAAATTATTCGCATTGACAACGAACAACGTCCAGGACCGGCCATCAACATCAACGGGAATCAACAAGTCAATAAAATAAAGAAATTGGTGCTCGAGAAACGACGATTAACTGCGAGAGATCCCTCTGGCATCGTTGGAGTATGGGAAGGATCAGTGAAATTTTTATTTCGAAAGATATTTTGGGCCCAAGAAAAGTGAAACCACTATTGGTTCCAAAATCACTAAATTTTTTCGAAAAACAGTGTCGCATTAACGTCTGTGAAACAATGCTCTCCAACTAGCAGGATGTCCTGAAACGTATTATTACTGACGAGGAGTCTTGGATCTGTGCTTACGACCCGGAAACAGACGATCAATCGGCCGAATATTGTAGCACAGGAGAGACGAAGTCGAGAAAACTATATCAAAGCAGGACAAAAATCAAGGTTATGTTGACAGTTTTCCTCGCTTTTCGTAAAAAGAGGCCGGAATTATGGACCGACATCTCTTAGTTTTTGGACCACGATAATGCACCTTAGCATTCTGTCGTGATTATTCGTAAGTTTTTCGTGCCGCAACTACCGCATTACTTTGAGAGGGACGACATAGATTTCGAAGAATAAATTAAGAATTTATTAACAAAGTCTTACTATTTTTTGCTCATAGTGGTATACATTTTTTACAACTAAGAAATGAAAAAACTTCTGGAATATTAAATTATATTTCCTTAAAAAAAGTTCTAGTTAATTGCAAAATATTCTCCTCGACTTGCTTACTAACTTCGTTTTAAATTGTTCACCCGGGTCACACTTTCCTATAAGCCCTGCTTGTATTTGTGCAACGCAATGCGAAAAACTTGCAGTGAACTTCAATATGTCTGTTGCGGTTGAACAAAGTGTTCGTTCAATCGAACTCGTATGCCTTTACTGTTATCGATGTAAAAAGTAAATGGGTATTAGATAGCAAGTTAAGTTAATGTATGAACACTTTTTGCTTTCTCTAAGTCCGTAAACGCATTTACTTGTTTGAATGGTATTGAACGTGGACATTAAATTAAATTATGTAAATATAAAAAATATACATATTTTTATGAAAAACAAGTAAGAAAGAACAAAGTCCTGGTGCAACTTAGTATTTTATAGTCTAGCAGTTTTCAATGATGAAAGATCATATTTTAAGGTATTGCTTTTAATTTTTTAAACTTCGTATTAAAAAAAGGTGCGAACAAATTCAATATTAGTTATTCGGTGAAATTATAAATGGTACACAATCATTTACCAAATAACTTAAACTATTGGTTATAAAATTACTTATTATTTGCTCTTTTATCTCAACAGAATGTATCTCAATTAAGTTAAGCGTGATATTTTAATTAGATAGATTGCTTTTTTCGTAATATCAATAAGTAACTTTATAAGCCTATAGTAATTACTACTATAAGCATAGATCCAAGACTCATCGAAAATAATAATACGTTTCATGACATTCTGGTAATCGAAAATCATTGTTTCACAGACGTTAACGCGACGCTGTTTTTCGAAAAAATTTGGTGATTTTGTAAGCAATCGTACTTTCACTTTTCATAAGCCCGAATAATCTTTCAAAATGGTTTTCACTGATCCTTCCGATATTCCAACGATGCCAGTAGGATCTCTGACTGTTAATCGTCGATTCTCAACCATCAATTTCTTTTATTTTATTGACGTGTTGATCATCAGTTGATATTGATGGCCGTCCTGGACGTTGTTCGTCGTCAACACGTTCTCGATCCTTATAATAATCAAAAACACTTGCTCGTGATAAACAACTATCCAACATTCTAAACGTTTCGGCATCAGTAATTTGATTCCACACACAAAATTTAAGCACATATGGGCAGCAGGATATGAGGTTTAGACCGATTTCTTTCATATTCAGCTAGTGGTTAAGCATTAATTTCAGTAAAATATCGCATATATTGGCCTATTCAAATAACCATTATAATAACAAAAAGTCAACTGGATAGACGGTAAAACTTATTTTAGGGCAAGGGGTAGCATTCGTGTTTTCGTTATATAATGCAAGGTAAAATAATCAGATGGAATGTAAAATTATATTTATGGGAAATACCAGTTCTTTCAGTCACACTTTGTCTGTTTGACACCGTAACTTATAATAATGAACTAAATTTGGTTAATATTTGTCAAGTAGTTCTCGAGATATGACATTTAGGCGGTGGCACGCCCATTGGCAAATATTTGGAATGAATGTTAAGCAACCCTTCAGCAATTCATTACCATCATTTAATGCATTTCCGTTTAGTTATTTATAGTACTTTTAGTAGTTTAACGCGATTTTGTAAATGTGTCAATAGTTCGATCTACAAAACCAAACTCCCTTAATACCAAGGAACTTACTAAATTAAATTTTTATATTAGAGTTATATCTATATATTGTATAAATAATTCAATATCTAAATAAATAATAAATAAATTTGCACTATTAGGTTTGGCCAGAACCTACTACAGAGTACTTTTTAAGATTTTAAAGAATATTCTACTTTATATATACCGATGGGTTCATTTATTTATACTGATTTTACCTATTGCAACCCCGAAATTCTTCTTTGATTTTTTATACTGACCTAACCTATTTTTTTAATACCTGGACAAAACCCCTCCCTCTCAACTAAGTGTAAATAGCCGTTTTTTCATAATGTGTTTCTAAAGTATAAAAATATACTGTATAAATATTTTACACTGAATTCCATAAAGCAAAAGAATAATGTTTCAATATAATAAAAGAAAAGCACACAATTACCTTTTTAATTGAAAATTATGATCGGCAGGGTATACACGCTTCTGTTGTTGTGTTGCCTTTGTTCACTAATAT
Source organism: Bactrocera correcta (assembly GCA_027475135.1). Classification (NCBI taxonomy): domain Eukaryota; kingdom Metazoa; phylum Arthropoda; class Insecta; order Diptera; family Tephritidae; genus Bactrocera; species Bactrocera correcta. The sequence goes on along the minus strand of CM050325.1, from coordinate 134,381,082 downwards.
GCTCATGACACTTCACTTTTATCTCACTTTTTACTTTTTATCAGCACTTATTTAATTTTCTTGCACTTTTTAACACATTAATTAAATGTAATTATATTAAAATAGTTTTTTTATTATTTTATATTTTTTCACACTTTTATTTATTTCATAAACCTTATATAATATTATAAATAATATTACGAACACTTGCTTTTTATAGAACTTTTTTTTGCACTTTTATTAAGCTTTTTCTTTGCCAACACACGCACTTTTTATTGAACCACTTTATTTCCTCTTTATTTTACTTAACCTACTTTCTTGTTGCACACCACTTCTCACATATTTTATCACTTTCTACACCTTCGCCGTAAGCGCTTTCTTTTTCACTTTGCATGAACTTTAAAATATTATTTACCGCAGCACTTTGCACTTTGCACAACTATTTCACAGTTAATACTCGAAGCAGTTTCTCTTTATCGCTCGTCCGTCCGTCCAACCACACACACCCACGCATTTCACACAAAGGCAACTCTGATAAAGTAACTACGCACATTACCTTCTTCTAAGTACTTTTCAATGCACAAAAACAACAACAACACTATTTGCATGAGCGCATCACAAGACAGCTCCGGCATTTTCTCAACTCGGTCCATTTACTCGCAGCAAGCCATCTTGCAGTACTTCTATCTGCATCGTGTATCTATTTACATTTCATTGCCTTTGGAGACATGCAGTTTATTGATATTCGTAGTGCATTTTTGCAACCAAACAATTTGCCACATTTTCTATTTACTCAGCTGAATTGAATTACTGTAATCGCAGCGAATTACTACCTTTCAATTATTGGAAGTAATCACGGGGGAGTTCATTGCAGAATGGATGAAATATTTTTATAAGATCTGAAAATAGAATACCAAAGAAGATTGTTAAAACTCAATTTAAATTAAATTTTATAAGAAATAACATAAATGGTTTATAAGTATTTAAGCTGTCTAATTTTAACACTCTTGCAACAGAGTATAATAATTAATTCCACCTAATGGTTGTACGTATCACCTAAAAGTAATCAAGACAGATATAGGATTATATAGTATATTTAGTACATGAATGAAGAGATAAGTAGAAATCCGGGTGACTGTCTCTCTATCCGTCCGTCCGTGCAAGCTGTACCTTCAGAAATACACGTGTTACCTGGCAAAAGGCGGAGGACGAGTTTGTGGAGGACAGCAAAACGTCGTTAATAGAAAACGTATAACAGGCTAAACAGTAAATTATGATGTAGACCTGTAGTAAAAAAAAAAAAACTTTCAAAGAGTTTTCACGACATATATCTTTAGCACTCCTATCCACACTGTAAAATGGATGAAATCGTTAGATAACCCCATCCACTGCCCATATAACGGCAGTGTTAAAACCTACTAGAGGTGGGATAAATCAATCACTAAATATGCCAGAAACATGTAATTTTACACCCGAGATGATATGAGAGGGCTCTATAAATCTGTGGAATCACATATTTCCGGTCCCGCCCAAACCAATTTCGACTAAATTTAGTCCGTGACATTCTTTTCACATTTTCGGTGTGAAAATGGGATATACAGTTGAAATTCATAGAGAATCCTTCATGCTTAATGATTTTCGAAATCCCGGGTGACTTTATACCGCATACAACAGCCGATATGTGATTTATGCCAATAAAAATGAAAGATCTATTATAAATTATCTATTCACTATTATCATATCAGATACTACATAATGTTCCTTTGGTTTCGCTAAGGAATCTCACATCACCAATCACATGGAGTAAGTCAGCCGAATGTTCGAAAATCTTGATATTAGTTATAGAAAATTGTATATGGGGTACTTTATAAAACCCAGAGAACATTTTTTTTTATGTTGCTGTCAAAAATAAATTAAATCAGGACTAAAATCGATAGATATAAAGTTTTGCTATTAAATGAAGTGAATTTCTCGGTATTTGATATTTGGAAGTTACAAGAGTTTAAATGTTCGGTTGCACCCGAACTTAACCCTTCCTTACAGGTCATTTATACTATTTATTTCTTTAGAAGTGAGTTTAGCAAACAATCCGTAGATTTGTATTTCGAAAAGACATTCTTAAGTAAAGTTATGGTCTTTTAGAAAGCTGTAAGAAAACCTTTCTTCTAAGAAAGATATTACCGAAAATTTAACAGCCGCACTTATGGATACGACAGTTAGAAACGACCCAACTAAAACTTTCTCTCAAGAACCGCACCAAGTATTTCGCATTGTACGACTAATACTCCACTCTTCCACGACGGCTCTTGAACTATTGCTAAACCTACCAGCTATAGATTTCTTCACTATGAAACCTTCGAGCATAGCTCGGTGGATAATGGCGGAATGGCAAGCACTAACTGCATGCTCCTACCTTTTGACTGGGAAAACAGATTCAGAGTAAACATAAGAAAAGGTTGCCATAAAGGAATGTTAGCTGCGCACTACACATTAAACATTTATATGAATGGCTCAAAAATGGAGGTCGCAGTTGGTGCGGGGATACTCGTATAAGAAATATTTATTAACTGTAAGCTTATTAACCTTTGCTATTGAGAAAGCCGTAAAGCTAGCTTAAAATGCGTCAGCAGGCAACTACATAATTCATATTTACTTAAACAGCCAAGCAGCATTTTGGCCAGAATGGTCTTGGAAAGGTGGGCAGCAGACACTGCAGAAATATGATTGGAATGCTCACTAGTCACAGTCTGGTGGCGCACACGCCTACATAATGTGTTCGACAATCGAGATGACTACAGGAAATTTCAAGAGCAAGGCACCAGGGAAACAATGGAGTATAACTTAAGCAACTGTCCCGCACTACCAAGGCAACGTTTGACACCTGGGGCCTCTACGATATGAAACACTAGCAGAGGTGTCGGTAATGAAGTCGCAAAACTTATTGAAATTCACGTCAAGCACTGGGATCCTGAATAATGACTACTTCGGCACTCCATCTAGCATAGCTAAGAACCAAAAGTACTCTATGCGCGCCTCACGAGCCTTCCAGACTTACAAAACTTTTGCTTTTATTATGTAAACTTAAAAAATAAAAAATAAAACACACATAATTACAAAACATTAGTTCCATGTTTATTAAAACGCATTAAATCTGCAAACAAATAATGGAAAAACATGTTTGTATTGCACACAAAAGTATTTGTATGAATAGCAATGGATTACCATTTAAATCTATGCGCTTTGAAACCTGCTATGCCCATTTACACACATAATATAGATCAGCAGTAGTTGTTTACTTATTTCGCATTTATTTTGCGCCGTGATTAAGTATGGAAATGATGAGCCACAAATTTGTGAATAGCAACGAAATAATCAACTGTTTGAAAACAGTATCATATGCTGCGCATTCAACTTGCGCCATTATTCGCTGAAAGTACATTCAACTGGCAATTATTTAAAAGTGCACGCGTATTCGCACACACCAATGACACCGTTACAATCACACGTGGAATTTGGCAAAATCACTGAACGTACATAATTTCGATATCATCAACTTCACGGTCGACTACACAAAAAATATGCAATAATACGGTGTGTATTTACAATCCAGAAAGAGGACAAAAACACGAAATAATAAACAGCGTCAAATTCCAATCGCAGGTAGATAAACATATGCAAATGTATTCATAAACCACATGTGCGTGAAAATTGCTATTCGAAACCAAAAGTGCCCGTATGGCGTATATGGCGGCGGGAGTGCTGATTATGGGTGTGATAGTGAATATTACGGTGCACACGAGTGCATGTGTGCGTTGGTATTAAATTGCAAGTGCGGTTTGTTAAATATGCGGCTGAAAATTTTCAATTTATTAATTTATCTAGATATTCAATTGTCGCTGATCAAATATGTATAAATAAGCAGCGCGCATGAAATCAAATGAGTAAATAAATTATGCGCATGTGCACATACGTTTTGGAGGAATGCATTTTTTATCTTTGCTCTTTGTTTTGGGGATTATTTGGCACTAAAGCCTTTGCATAAATAAATTAGAATTCACGACCGCAGATTTTCGGTGATTTACTTTATTTACTATACTAGTAGCAGTTGGTGAAAAGTGTTTATGTTTTTTTGGTGGCGATCACCAGTTGCACATGGAATTTCGCGCGCTGACAGGCGGAAATCCGCTTTAAAATAAATTGAAATTTACTAAACCGGAAATGCGCAAACATTCCTTTTAAATGCTGAAGTTCTGGTAAGTGGATTAAGAGGGGGTTTTAACGGTTAAGTTGAAGCAAAACAACCGCAATCAAATAAGTTTAAAACTTCTAATTTAATAAATTAAAAATTCTATGTTTTAGAGAAGTATAACATGTGACACAAAAATTCGAAATTTTCATGCTCTAAAGTTTATTAAGTTTGCCATGAAGCCGAGTCGATATAGCTATACAAGTATTCTGTCTGTCTGCCAGTATATTCACAAACTAGTTTTCAGTTTTTGCGTTATCGACCTGAAATTTTACGCACATTCTTTCTCCCGAAGAAGCTACTCATTTGTTGAAATTGGCGTTATGAGACCACTACAGCATATACTTAGCTCGCATACAAACTGACCGATCCAAATCGAGTACTGTGGAAAACTTTTTTATTTGACGAGAAATTTGGCATAAATTATTGTCAAAAACAAGGCTACAAACTCTTGATAAATCGAGTTCTTGTACGGAAAACTTTTATTTGAAGAGTTATCTTAACGAAATTTTACTAAGATTATTATACAAAGCCACGCTATATTCTCCCAAAATATTTTTTAGATCGAATCACTATAAATATAATTACCATTCAACCTGACCCATCAAAATCAGGTTCTAGCACGGAAAGCTTCCTTATTTGACAGGCTCTCTACACAAAATTTAGCACAGATTATAGTTCAAAGCAACGCTACAGGTATAATTTCACTACCATTCAGCAGGCGAAAGAAGCATAATACCAGGAGATGGTTAACTCGATTCCCCAATCGATGACGATGGAGCGGACGTTCCATTGCCCGACCACAAAGTTCGAATAGCAATTACACGTCTGAAGAACAACAAAGCGGCAGAGGCCGATGGATTACCGTCCGAACTATTGAAACACAGCGGCGAAAAACTATGAGGAGCATGCATCAGATTCTTTGTAAAACAAGGTGCTCTGCCCAATCCACAAAAAAAGAGACCCCAACTTCCGTAGGATAAGCCTCCTCAACGTCGCACATAAAGTTCTTTCGAGCGTATTGTGTGAAAGATTAAAGCCCAGCGTCAACGAACTGATTGGACCTTATTAGTGTCCAAATATTCACCATGGGACAATTTTTGGAGAAGACCCGTGAAAAGATAATCGCCACACACCACCTCTTCGCCGATTTCAAAGCTGCTTTCGACAGCACGAAAAGGGGCTGCCTTTATGCCGCGATATCTGAATTTGTGATCCCCGTAAATCCCCAATATAAATCCCCGTAATACCAAAAGCTCTGTCAAGATCGGTAGGGACCTGTCTGAGCCGTTCGATACGAAACGAGATTTCAGATAAGGCGACTCCCTTTCGTGCGACTTCGTTCAGTCTTATATCATTGGCCTCAAAATCCGCGCTGTTAGTTCTGATTTTTTCAGACTGTATATGGAAGAGAAGTGGGTCTGCTTGTGAACGAGTTCAAGAAGTAGTATCTCCAGTTATCAAACAAACAGTCATCGCTGCCGCAACTTGGCTCACACTTCACTGTTGACAGTTATAACTTCGAAGCCGTAGATAATTTCGTCTATCTTGGAACCAGTATTAATACCAACAACAATATCAGCCTCGAAATCCTACGCAGAATAAGTCTAGTCAACAGGTCCTGCTTCGTAAGTAAAGTCCCCTCTCGACGAACAAAGACCAAACTGTACAAGTCACTCATCTTTCCCAGCCTGCTACTTATATAGCACAGAGGCATGGACGATGACAACATCTGATGAGTCGACGTTACAAGTTTTCGAGGGTTCTGCAGAATATTTATGGTCCGTTGCGCATTGGCCACGGCGAATATCGCATGCGATGGAACAATGAGCTGTACAAGTTATACGTCAGTGAATTAATAGTCAACGGCTACGCTGGCTAGGTCATGTCTTCCAAATAGATGAAAACACTCCAGCTCTAGCGCCCGCGGAAGCAGAGGAAAAGAAAGAATGACCAGGTGAAGTAGCTGGCTTCGCTTGGAATCATCCAGAACGCTACAACGTATTATATACATATGCAGCCGAAGTTAAAATTTTCTTTGTGTTTTTTTTATAAAATTAAAAAAAAAATAGTGAAAAAGAAAATATTTTTAACAAAAATGTAGATGTAGTCCGATCTACTTCACCCATTATTGTCAAAAAATAGCAAACAATTTGAACGTCGTATGAACTACCGATTTCAAAAACGAAATTTAATATCGTAAATAGCAAATTGGTATGCCTTAAGCTTAATCACAAGAAATTTACCTAGGCCTTATGTAGAACGCATAGGCTCAAATTTAATTTTGATTATTTTCGATACACACGCACACCACCATACACTCTCAAAAGTTGCGGCACAGTTAACTGTAAGTTGCTAACGCAAACACGGAAGTATAGATGTGTGCAAGTGTGTGTGAGCAGAATCATTTTCCACGACGACGCATTAAATACAAATGTAAGTAGCGACGCTAACACACATGCACATATTCAGCCATGTCACACATGCATACATGCGCATAAGCAGAGCTTAACACTTTCGCTGCACTTTCTATTTAACGGATTTTGCCGAGTGCATGGCAAGTAGAACGAGCGAAGATGCGAACTAAGTAAAATCAAAACTTTGCGAAAACTTTCGCAAACAGACACACACACATCGCTGGTATGTGTATTTAAGACTCTGTATTCATTAATTATAACTATTAGCAACAAACAATTATTGTTATTATAACTACAACTTCTCATTATTTGCTTAGTTAGCCAACAAAGTACAGCGGAAGCCGCATGTTTATTTTTGTTCATTTCGCTCGTTAGTTTCGTAGTTTGCCGCAGTGCTGCTTCAGCCGCATACATAGTATGTAAGTACTTGAGCGTTTATAGATATGTGCGTGTGTGTGTTTCGCGCCTTTACACACATTTATTTATTTACATAAGTTCCGTTGTTGTTCAGCATATGGCACACGTACTCAGATATCTGCTGCTAATGTCTATTCTTTGCATCATTATCATCTACATTGGGAGATAACAAGCTTATAGCTTAGTGTGAGTGCGACTGCAAGTGTGTGTGTGTGTTGATGGAGAGCACACATTAACATTCCGAACTCGCAAAATCGTTGAGTTGTTTGCCGGTTCATTTGCTCACTGAATACATTGCTCGCACATCAATGCACTGATTTTATTGTACAATATTTTATATATTTATGCCCGAGCACACACACCAACACACAGTCATACATGCATATGTACATTTATATAAACACAAGTGCAATTATGTGAGGGCATTCTGGCGCATGCATACATATGCTAAGCTATATTTGTAAGTGTGTGCGTGTGTGTGTGTGTGAGTAAAAATATGTTTGCAGCGTACAAGCTCTTCAAGTGTGAATAATAATCATTTTGTAGATCTCAATTAGCATACATAAAACCAAATAATCATAATTACTCGCTCGCTGCTGGGCATATTGATGTGTGTGAACCTTTGTTGGCCTACTTCAGCAAGGACAACAGTTTGGTGTATACATACATATGCACACACTTATAAGTGATCGATGATTTCTGTATTTATCTAATTGTTTATGAAGTTTTGAAATTTTGAAAGCAAATTCTTTTCGCTAATAGATAACGGGCCGAAATGAAGATACTATATTTCATATTTTCTATGGATAGTATAAATCTACAGCAATTTGCGACAATAGCAAAATAAATTAGTTTTGCCATTACAACAATAATAGAGCAACGGCACTGAAATTTTTGTGCTCATTGTGGTTAATATATGTATAGTTACGTGCAACTAATCAACAGCGATTTTAGTTCAAGCAATAGCAGGTTAATTTTCTTCACTTAAATTAAATAACTTTAATTTTTCCATTTAATTTTCACCCACAAACGCTTTTAAGCTCTACATAACATAAAAAAAATAAATGCGTCAGAGACCTTAAATTTTAGACCCGAGATGATACGAGAAAGCTTTATAGGAGCCTCTATCAAAACTGACGAATAGAATGGCACCGCCCAAATTTAGATGATATCGCACATCTCCGGGCCTCCTCGACCAATTTGCACCAAACTCAGTACATGACATTATTTTAATATTCCTAGAAGACAGTATGAAAGTGGGGGAAATTAAACTACAACTAAGCCTAATTCCCTCACATAATTTTAAATTCCATCTGACTTTATCTTCCATAGACACATTATGTGCCAATAAATATAACAGGATAAAACTTTGCAAGAATAGTTCCTTTCTAATCGAACCAAAACAATTCAAGCGCAGATGTACCGAATATGTGAACACCAGTGCGTATGGGGAACATTTTATCGAAAATGTGGATCAATATCTGAGATGTAGTATATTCGGAGAAAATCTTTTTCTGATAAAATATATATCTGATATACATATGTTTATGGCCTGTATGCCAAAAATAGGTTCAATCGGATCAATAATTCCCTTTGTCCTAAAAGAAAAAAATATCGCAAATATCGGTCAATAAGTGAGTTATCTTAATAAATTTTACTTAGCGTGTTATTCTAGTAATAATATGTCATTGCACCCAAAATTAACAAAATCTTGCCCTAGCCCCCATATAACTAGTATTTGAATTTTCAAACATCCAGTTGACTTTACTCCTTAGAAGTATGTATGTGAAATACCTCATTGAAACTCTTAAGAGTACGCACAGTGGCACCGCTCCGTACATTTCTTGGAAAAAAATAGAAGGAGTGGTCGTACAACAATGAAACTTTGCAGAAACACTTCTCTGAACTAAATTAAGAAATTTTGAAAAAATCTTGGAAAACCGTCCACTGTCACACCCACCTCCCATATAACTGCAATTGCCAAAATTTTTATTTTTGGACCTAGGGACTTGAAATTCGGGACACTTCTTAATTGAGTTCTCCTGATGAAAAAAAATTAAACTTAAACGCAAAGTGACGTTATTTACACCTTTACCTTGATAAAAGTCCATTATAATATGCAATGCTTTAATTGAATATGTAACAGGCGAAAAATTGTCTTAGTTTTTATTTGTAATATTATGCAAGCACCATATCTTTAACAATGGGATCTAGTTCTAAGGAAATTTTGTTCCAATGACACCTTAAGCTACTTATGTAAGGATCCGAAGTTATAAGAAGTCTGTTGAAGACATCAGTATTTGTGGAAATTAAAACCGATGTTACTAGAAGGGACGGTAATAGGCGGTTGTTTTTTTTTTTTAATTGAAAGTACAGACTCGGAACTTTCATTTTTTTATAAAAAGAGGGCTAAGCAAGGCAAAGCACATAAAGTTTTTTTCTATCAAAAACTGAAAAGTTGATATTTTTTAGTATAATTTTTGAAAAATTATAAAAATTAGCTTACTTTGCCAATTTCAATAAATTTTTTTTTTATAAACAAGTAGGTGCTATATTTTCACTAAAACAATAAAAGAAAAGCCATAGCTATAAACTTACACACAAAAAAAATTCTTTATTTGGACAATAATTTTAATCTGATTTTATTGAATAACTTTCCGTCGACTTCTGTTAGTTTTTTTAACAATAAAATTTCACTTTTTATAAAAAACCTTGTTGAATTTTTCTTATCCAATAATTTCTTTACAAAACAAAATCATTAAAGTTTTGAAATTGGAAAGTGGAAAAATCCCATTTTTTCCGCCGAAATGCCACTGTGGTACGTGCCATAAATAGGTAAAATGTGGCCAGTACTACCCATTTCTCCCATATACCTAATATAGGATTTTCAAACGCCCGGTTGGCTTTATAACATACATATCAATATGTAAGATATCTTAGCAAAATTAACGGAATGTATAATACTGGTGTTAGAATAGTTTAATGTCGAAAATATCTGCAATTATATTGGGTAGTCGAAAAAGTCTTTTCGTTTTTCTAATCAAACTTCAAGTTATTTTTGTTTTATATTTATACTAATAAATAAATAAACAAATATGTACCGTCTTGGTCGACCACTTTTTGCCATTTTTCCGCCAGAGACATTATTCCATCTGTGTAAATCGAAATTTCCAGAACGGAAGCAAGTGAACGATTGTTGTGCACACGAACTGATCGACATCGTCTCCGTAAACTTCACTAATTTCATTGGTTCCTATTTCATTCTTCTCTAATTTAAACAATCATTACTTTCACTCATTTTTTAACAGCAGTAATTTTTTTTCAACTTTCACGAAGTTAATTTTTTTTAAATAAATGAAGCTTACAGTCTCACCTTTCCATTACTACATGGTATGACACATTTGGCAGCACTGTAACGACATCTATTGACAAATACGAAAAGACCTTTTCGACTACTTTCATTTGAAAATAATCAAAACATAACTCTTATTCCCCTGGTAATTTATACAGGGCTGCAAGTCGTTGTTAATTAGTTGCACGCAACTGTATGTCTCCTAAATACAGAGGAAGTAAATTGCTGGGCACAGTACACCCGCGGGCGAAAACTATATTGTGTAGTAGTTCAGAGTATAATCGTAACTAACGATGGGCAAAGTGGATAGAAAAGCTGCTCCACAAACATGTTTGCTTAATGATATTTGTGTGTTACAGCAAACATGTGTTTATTTGGATATCAATAATAGTTTGGCACGTGATGGCTAAAGATCATACGTGTGCGAAGCAAGCAAACGGAGAAATCTAAATACAAATCGCACGAAAAGCTATTAAAAAAATGTGTGGGGAAGACTACTTTGCAGCATAAGCTTGTATAAACGTAATAAAAAATAATACTTCGTGTAAAAACTGTGGCAATATGAAGAAGCATTTGCGACACAAATTCATTTGTAGCAAGAAATGCCAAAATAGTGAAGCACAAATCGCTGCCAGCCACTGACGTAAATTATAATTGTAGTTTTTTGGTAGTTCGAAGCAAAGCGTTTTAGATAGGTGAAAGTATACGAGAAAGGGCTGCAAGCGGTTCATTTAGTAGCAGGCAAAGTACAGCCAGCAAACGAGTTAGCATAATTTGTAGCACTTTATTGCTTTTTGTGCGATTGCCGCCGCATACCGGTTGTGCTGGCTGTAAACCGACAAGAGGAAATTATCTCTCCGACATAAAAGCGAAAATAATTGCTCAAAAGCGTGGAGGCAGAGGCAATGATTTGATTGTTGTAATCGAAAAGGCTAAAGAGGGCGTTGGAGAGGGAGAGAAGGGAGAGGGGAGAAAGGCGCGCGACTGCCGACTTACTGTTTAGTGCTGCATTTACCCCTCCTTTCATTGCCACAACAGTTCAGCGCCTAAAATCATACTATTTTTACGACGCTGTGCAACATTAAAGGGCTCTCAAACGTTTTGGGTAGTGGATTTCGGTTTATTACACGCTCGCACAAAGCTTCATTTGCGAGATTCATCTTACTAGTACATTTTGTAATATTTTCGGATACTCATCAGCGTCAATCAGCATCATGAGTTGCATGGAAATATGCACACATACATTCATACATTGGTGCGTATATCCACATTTGTGTTTTTCTCGTGGCTCAATTGCTTCCGGGTAATTGCGTAAAATTATTCAAGAGCTTTGCCGTTTGCCCCGGAACACATTCACATATGTAAGCATGTTCTAATCATAGAAGGAGCCATTAATTGCTCACGAGAATCGCTACGAGTATGAGTTATGCGTTGGTGATTCTATGAGTTTCTGGTTATTGTTGAATAAAAAGTATTTAATTTTTTAATTTAAGCATCAAAGTCACCAATTTATTACCAAGCATCACAGCTGTGAGAAATTTAAACGAATATTTATTAATGGAAGACATAAACTTTTGATGATTTTTACATAAAATTTAAAATAAATAGAGTTACACATTAAAATCCCTCCACTAAGAAAGAATAAAATAAATGGCTCTCAAGTATAACATTAAAGTAGCAAGCTTAGAATTCCTCATCCACAACTTTTTGTTCATAAATATAATATTAAAACCAAATCTCACTTTATACAAAAACTTGGCCTTGCTATTTCCTACTGGGTCTGCGGTTTTACCTTTCAACACCCTAAATCTTAGATCTCCGCATGTTTAGTGCGTCGGCAAATCCAGTTAGTTTGAATCAGCTGAGAAGATGAGCTGCACGACCTGCAGCTACGCTTTAAAGGCCCACTCCCCTCTCTACCCACACACTCAACTTCAGCCTCATTTACTTCGCTTTTCACTTTTCGCTAGCACGAGCAACGTCGTCGTTCGTTGTTGGCGGCTTTTGCTCTTTTTGCTTTCAACCATTCAACACTGGTAATTATCCAGGTAAATGTGTTAGCCTTGGGCAGTGCGATTGCTCCTGTTTGCGTATCTTTTACGCCACTTCGTGCAGCTTGTACATTTTATCTAAGACACTTTCATGGCACTTGCAGTCAAGCGACGGGCATAAAAGTATAATGTCTATTATTGCTCACTTTTATTTACTTTTTCAAATCCTTTGAATTTGCTACTTTTTTTCTTGAAGGTAAGAAAAATTGAAATTAAAATTAGCTGAAAAAGCTCGACAACTACGCATGCGCAAACGTAAGGGGTTTATAATTGTTATAGGGAGGCTATGTAACTCAATATATAAGGTCTAGTAAAAAGTTCTGCATTGTTTTTGCACAGTTAAAATTAGAAATATTTAGTTGAAATATACACAGTTGTGTTCGATATCTCGTTGGTTTCACCTTCAAACTCAAACACATCGGAGCGAAGTTCTTCAACGGTAGAAGCACGATGTGACCAAAGATGCCTTCTATGAGCGCTTGAAGCGCACCTACGAGAGCTGCCCCCGACGCGATGTCAAAATCGTGTTTGGAGACTTTAACGCCAAGGTAGGCAAAGAAGGTAACTTTGGCACAAGAATCGGTAAATTCAGCCTCCACGATGAAATATCCCCAAATGGGTTGAGGCTGATCGATTTCGCCGGAGCCCGAAATATGGTTATCTATAGTACTAAATTCCAGCATAGGAAAATTCATCAAGCCACATGGCTGTCTCCGGATCGAAAAACCACCAATCAGATCGATCATGTTGTGATAGCCAGAAGACACGTATCCAATGTTCCAGGCGTGCGTACGCTCCAAAGTCCTAAAATTGACTCGGACTGTTGCAGCCAAGATTCGCACCCGCCCCTGTGCAGCAGAAACGCACATCAACAAGCACAAGAGAGGTTCAACGTCGACAAGATGCAATCATAACAGACAGCCGTACCATTACCTACTCTACTTGCACTCCTGTTCTCTGAGATCACTCGTCAACAACCATTGGTTGTCAGAAACTGCAAAAGAACAGCTGGTACGATGAGGAGTGCCGTGTTGCAGCGGAGAGAAAACAGACTGCCAACCTCGCAACGTTACGATCAACCACAATACGTGCGGGATGGGATAGATACCGAGAATTGAAGAGGGAAGCGAGCCGCATTTGCAGATAGAAAAAGAGAGAGGCCGAAATGCGTGAGTACGAAGAGCTTGATAAGCTGGCCGACAGGGGTAATGCTCGAAAATTCTATAAAAAGCTGCGGCGACTAACAAAAGGTTTCAAAACCGGAGCATCTCTTATAGAATCAATGGAGGTGAAGTAGTAACCGCCACCCACCGTCAACAAACTGATTGGACCTTATCAGTACGGCCTTAGCCCTGGAAAATAAACAACCGACCAGATATTCACCATGCGCCTAATCTTGGAAAAGACCCGTGAAAAGAGAATCGACACACACCACATCTTCGTTGATTTCAAAACTGCTTTTGACAGCACGAAAAGGATATGTCTTTATGCCACGATCCAGAATTTGCTATCCCCGCAAAACTAGTACGACTCTCTAAACTGACGTTGAGCAATACCAAAAGCTCCATTAGGATCGGGAAGGACCTCTCAGAGCCGTTCGACACCAAACGAGGTTTCAGCCAAAGCAACTCCCCATCGTGCAACTTCTACAATCTGCGAGCTGCAGAACTTAATCGAGCAGGTACAATCTTCTATAAGAGTGTACAGCTGCTGGCGTATGTCGATTATATTGATATCATTGGCCTCAACAACCGCTTAGTTCTGATTTCTTCAGACTATCGGGACAAAAACACTCTAGCTCTGAAAGTATTCGGCACAATACCCGCCGGGAGAAGCAGAGGCAGAGGAAGACCTCTCCTCCGTTGGAAGGACCGAAATTAAAGGAATAATATTTACCGGGTGATTTGAGATCAGCAAGCGGATGGGCGAATTGAATTTTTAAAGGTTAAAAACGGTTTACATCAATTTCTGGCAAAAATACGTGACTTATGGAAAGAAGTTCTATGACAAAGGTGTAGAAATAAAATGATCTACAACTTTTCTTACTACACTTTTTGGATATAACCTCAAATTTATGTGAAAATTTCAAATAACCAAGTTTTTGGGGTTTTAAAATATTTTTCCTTTCATTCTGACATTTCTGCACTGGTCTATTTGTGAACTACAAAAAATAAATAGCTGTTAATGCTATGCAATTACATAATTAAATAATAATTGTAGTTGAGTCTATTGGTTCTAGAGAACTTAATAATTTTAACAATTCCAGTTAGCATAGTCAATCAAATAATACGAGTTGATGGCATACCAATTTGTGCATCAGGCGTATTAATATGCAACAATAACAGCAGTGACTGAAAGCCAACAAAATTACAGAGCTTGGACAATGCCAAATTAAAGAGGAAATGCACCAGCGCTGACAGGAAACTCCTCAATTGCTGCCCAAACGGGTAAATCGGTGGATCGTGGAATACGACGGCAGCCGAGCCGTACAACTGGTAATTGAATTAACGAAATTTAATTAAACTAATAAATTCTGCAAATACATTAAGTAAATCATTGCTACTACAGAGGTATGCGAGCTTAAATTATATTTACCAGGCGTGTGTGTGTATGAAGAGCTATCATGATGTGCGAGTATTTGTATCCCTTTATGCTATATGTATGCACATGTGCGTGTGTGTGTGTGCTAATGCGGCTGCACCCGTTTACAGAAGGAAACTGTTATTCCCGTTATTGTTGCCATTGTTGCTGGCCACAGGAACAATACCGATGCGGACGACGATGATAATTATATCAATTACAATGGCGACATTTGATAATTTGAACATAATTATGCACAAGAAGATAGCCATAGCCATTACGGTAGCAATATGGAAACAACAACAACATACCAAGTAGATATCGCAAATTTGCCTGCAATGCTTACGCTTGCGGAGTAAATATACATACATGTTATGTATGTACATATATTCGCATGTATATATGCTCGAAAGACGGCTAAACTATATTTGGTGCACCAATGCCAAAGGTTGCTGCTGCAGCACATTACGATGCATGAACGATGGAAAATTTATAGTCACAGCCCCGAAAGCCCGAGTACACACAAATGCGCACGCAGCAATGCGACGCATGCAAATGTAACGGTGACTGCGCCTATGAATAGGTAATAACTCGAATACCAGGAAGATGTAGCAATTATTGTTCTCGTTAGTATGTAAATATAGAATTGTCACTCCAGCCGACACTGGACAAGGGACAAAGCAAAGTGTTCGTATTAAGCAAGTCCAAAAGCAAATTGCGACTAAAATGCTTATTTGTTAGCAACCTTCGGTTAGAGAGCACTTGGTAGGGTCGCCGAAAGATATTCGGTAGGAATAAATAGGAAGGTTTAGGCCTAAATCCCCTGTTGATAGGTTTAGTAAAGCAAGGCTACTTTTTCCAAAAGATTTCAATTCCGTATGTTAAGATACAGGTTCTCAAAGTGATTTATATTTAAAGATTTCGTGGCCTTACCAACTTTCTTTTACAAAAAATTTAGGCTATAATATAAACGAGGTATCTCTATCTAACTACGAGGTAGTGCCGTTTGCAACATCGCTATTTAACTAATTTTTTCCAACATGTGTAGCCAAAATATGAAATTATCCACGTTGCACAACGATAGGCAAAATTGTAAACAAGTAAAATAAAAAGGAAAATCGTGCTTACATACACACATAACCATAATCAAAAACCCCGTTCACTGGCCATCATACAAATGCGCAAACAGGATTTATTACGCGTTCGGCAGATGACAAACAACTTACAACAAAAATTAATGAGAAAATATACACGCAAAATGAGTAGGCGTTGGCGTCCATATAACGGGTGTTTAAAGTTCTGTGTATACATTGTGGCAAAAAAGTAAAGGGAAATTGCATTGTAAGTGATATTTCAAAAAAATTTATTTTGCTAAGTTGGTTGGACTGTCTTTACTTACTATGCCAAATATAAACGCGATCTTTCAACCAGTTTGTTTGCAGCAGCTGTTTTGGTCGGTACACCTTACAATACGATTTTTACAATAAATAAAAATGTCAAACAAAAAATTTGTCTCAAATTTTGTATTTCTAACCAAATTTTATGATTGTTGAATGTTGGAAAAGGCTTACGGTGATTCAGTATTTTTTAAAAATATAAGCCTACGAGTAGTACAAAGCCTTCAAAGACGGTTTAGAGATCGTAGACGACATGCCTCGACAAAGATCTGTTCTTGGTTTGGTACATAATGAATTTGTTCCGGAGCGACAGAAAGTTCAATAAAGAGATCTATTTGGCCGTATTGAGGTATTTGTGTGAAAACATCCCTCGAAAATGGCCGGAATTGTGGAAGAATATGGATTTTACACGGTAATAATGCACCATCGCATCCAGCTGACCGCATTGAAAGCTAAAAACACAATGAATGTCACCGATCAGCCACCGTATTCACCAGATTTGGTTCCGTGAGATTTTTTCTTGGGGAAGAATTTAGTATACCGTCCCAGGATTTCAAGGATAAAAAGGATATGGTCGGATAGAGGAGATTATCCTGATCAAGGATATATTAAAGCCGCAGGAAGCTTATAGTTTTTGAGATATTCGCTTTAAGAGTTGAAAATTTGCAATATTTTAATTAGATATTTTCGATATATAAAATTAATTTTGCACTTATATTTTTCACTTTTATATCCACTAGCACTTCATTAATTCATTTGTACACATTTATTTTATATAATTTAGTACAAAAATAGCTTTTAATATACATTTAAATTATTGTTGAATTACGATTATTTAAGAATAACAAATGAATTACAAACTGTCAAATAATCATATACTCGTGATCTGGAGAATCTCCTTTATCCGACCATACCCATTTTATTCCCGAAACCCTAGTACGGTATACTAAAGCCGACCCTTTTCTTGTTCCCCTAACTGACATTGCCGTTCCGTGGAACCCGTTTTCAGTCGATAGAAAAGATAAACCAAATTTCGCTAAAGGAGCTGAAGGCCACCCAAAAAGGGCTTATGAAAAGTGTTTCATGGATTGGAAAACTCGTTGACATAAGTGTATTACATCCAGTGGGAATTACTTTGAAGGTGGCAAAATAAATGTTAAATAATTAAATATTTTGCTTTTTATTTACAATTTCCGATTACGATTGCTCGTTTCCCTTCACTTAAGGAGGTATTCTACTCGAAATTTGAAAAAAAAAAATACTTTTTTTGATGTCCCACTTCTAATCAACCGATTTAATTGAAAAATGCAATGCATATTCTTTATATTAGTTGTCAAAAAAGTCTTTCGATATTTTCGCTAGTTGGCGCTGAAAGCGCGTAGTTCTAGTTTTATTCGTCGCATCGGGTCATGCTATACCTTTTTGCTCATTTCACGCGCTAACACGTGTTTGATTGATTGTCGTTTCTTTTAAGTCGTTCGTGAGTTATAGCGTCGCAAACATGGAGGAAAATAAAGAGAAAATACGGCATATATTACAGTACTACTACGATAAAGGCAAAAATACATCTCAAGCCGCCAATAAAATTTGTGCGGTTTATGGACCCGATACAGTTGCCATTTCCACCGCACAACGATGGTTTCAACGTTTTCATTCTGGTATAGTGGTGGTCGAAGATGCGCCACGCTCCGGAAGGCCTGTCGTCGAAAATTGCGATAAAATCGCTGAATTTGTCGAAAGAGACCGACGTAGTAGCAGCCGTTGCATCGGTCAAGAGCTGGGCATGAGTCATCAAACCGTTATAAACCATTTGAAGAAGCTTGGAGTCAGTAAAACGCTCGATGTATAGGTTCCACACGAATTGATTCAATAAAAATACCGCAAGACTTGAAGCCCTTATATAACGTGGGCCTAGCTTCCTGCGCGAGTTGCCGGTTCTGCGACTTGGAGTCTGAAGAAGTCTCCAAAACACCTGCTAATTGACTGCACATCAGTCTGTAGGTACAGGATAAAGGCCCTTGGATACATGTTTCCAAGTATGGATCACATTGTCTCAATTGCACCTAGCAATATTTTAGAACTTGTCAATTTGCTGGGGCTAGGTGAGTCGTTAACTCAGCTATAAACGCGTAAGCGATGTCTACGCCAATTAAGAAGAAGAAGAAAGTGAGTTATTGTGACGCAATTTTATGGAAAAAATAAGTTTTGTAGATTTTAGAGATAGCGACATTCGTAGTAATCAAGAACTATGAAAGTTTTATACTGATAAAAAAAGGATATCTCTAGCGGAAAAATTTCAAAAAGGGGTCAAAATACGAAATGTCCTTTTCGATTACCCAATATTTGCAAGCAACCAAGATTAAGCAAGAGTCATTTCTTCGGAAAGGGTTCGAATATTTTAGCTATACACCCTACAGATATAGAACGTCCTTAAAGAGGCCTCTTGCTTAACCAGCTTGTTGGATCTTTCTATATGAACCATAGAATTTAGGCATACACTAATCTATCACTTAACCGCACAACAATTTATGTTCATCACACGTACACAAAGTAAATATGACATTATCACCACAGGTGAACATTAAAAGAGCGCATTATGGCTATGCAAATATTTGCCACAAAACGCTCAACTAACTAAATTCGTTTATTATATATACTATATAAATATAGAGGCAGCGTTGTGTGCCTCCCTGTGATAGTAATCATTCATTGTGTACGGTGGATTTGAATGTCGGCGTTGTTTATTGTCACATGTTTAATTATGATGAACTTACCGAGCAGCGAATGCATATATGCAATGAACTAAACGGCGCTAAATGGAGGCGGAATTAATTTATATGAGCATAAACATATTTACGGAATTATAGAATGAAGCAACGCAAACGGGAGTTTCCTGCATAAATACTTTATTTTCGATTGAGCAACGCGTTTATGTCGCAATTAAGTCGTGTTCGCTGTTCAAACGCGTACAAAACTATTTTCTATGCGTGTGGCAACGTGTTTATGGGCGAAATTAACGCAAGGTGTGCACGCTTTAGTGGACAATTGCTATTATTGCGGCATATTATGTACAATTTTTGGGCTCATGCATTTGCGCAAGTTTAGCTACTTTGCATTTACACGCATATCCTGTTTTGGGCTGTGCATATCCGGTTGTATCCTGTTGTGTGAATTTGCATTTCAGCTTTTACAGGTGCATTGAACATATCTGTTGTATGCAATTGTTACTAGAGTCGTGCTTTGCTATCGCTATGGTACGTTAGTTGCGGTAAAATTGCTTAATTGAAACTGCGGAATTTATTGTGGTGGCAACAAGCAGATCGCCACAGCACTGAAGCGTTAATTCATGTACCAGTTATTTGAATGTGTAATGATAGAGCAATTAAACCGCAAGCGTATGCCATTGCGGAGGGAAGCTTGTACGGTTTCATTAAACAATCCCGAATTGAATTTAATATCTACCCTTTTTCAACAGGGCAACAGATTCAACTTTAAATAACAATTCACCCACACATGCGAAAATGCTTAAAAAATATGACGAGCTTTTTCCCAAATGATGCTTAATACCCGTGAACCAAAATAAAATATATGCCAGCTTATGGCTGAAGTGTTGAAGTCTGTCTTTCAAAATAAATCTTACTGACGTGGTCTTTTATTCATTTAAGCCATTTGTGACCTTAGAGAAGTACAGTATAGGAAGATTATGCCTGTGTAATAGGTGTATTATATCTCCTAGCCGAAGATCTTTTAACGGGTTTGCCACTAAGAACCCCGAAAGAATATGCTCGAGCAGAGATGGTGAAGAGTTCGCAAAGACAATGGGAAACCAGTCGTAATGGACATTAGACATTTTAACTGATCCCCAACAACGAGTCTTGGCTAAAGAGACCACATAGCAAGATAGATTTTTACTAAACGCAAATTCTCACAAGAAATGGCTGCTGAAGAGCATATTTGGAACGATTCAAGCAAGAGAATGATGACATATGCGGCACTTGCGAGGGCGACACAATTGATAATGTAGAGCACAACTTGTTCCACTATTCGCAGTACGAGGAAAAAAGGCGCCCCAAAAAGTCGATCAAATAGTAGGATCCAAGAATAAGTGGAATACGATTTGCGAAAAAGTGACAAACATATGAGAGTAGCGAGGTAGTGAACCCAAGCAAATGCATAGCAAAATGTATAGAACGTGTAGGCCACAATATACGCTAGGTCGCATTGCAATCCTCATTTACTTTTCCTTGGTCTGCGTACTGTCTAATGTCGTCGACGTAATTGAAGAATGACCTCTTGATGTCCATAGGGGGCGGTTCAGCTTCAAACAGGTGACTACAGGGATGATTTCTGCGAAAGCAGGAGTGGTTTCTAGCAAAACACCCCAGCAGGAACTACTCGGAGAAGAGTTCATTATGCTCCTTAACTGGGAGCATACGTACGCAGATGTTCTATAGGAGACATCAAGAGGCATCCTGGAATACAGCGTTCTGACAAGTTTGGAGCTGCCTCGCCTGCATTTCACTGCATTCAGGCAACCATATTGGTGCGGCGTAGTTAAGGACCGGCCGTCTAATTGCCTTGTGAGTTGCAAACAACGTTTCTCTTTGGATTATTGGCAGTCAGAATCTTAAGGCTATCCACTGCAATATTAAGGTCAAGTTTGTACTCCTTCGTCCAGGTTCGGAATATTGTGCCTGTGGATTTAGTGGGGGAGAGTTCCATGCAGCGAGGAAGCGGGAAAAGTCGGAGAGATAGCCATTTACCTTTGAACACATGACATCGATTCCATTGCCCGACGTCAATACAGTGCAATCATCAGCGTGCGAGATGATAGAAACTCCTTCTGGTGGTTGTGTGAGTTTCGAGATATAGAAGTTAAACAATAGCGGGAAAGGACACCACCCTACGGAACCGCTAGTTTAGTTCTTCTCAGTTTTGAGATTTTACCTCGTAATAGTACGTATGATTGACGACCGCTCAGGTAGTTCATGGTGCACCTCTTCAGTCCTGGAGAGCGTCGATGTATTCAAGCAGCGTTGTGTGAATGACTGTGTCAAAGGCTTTTGACAAGGACCATTTCGCTCTTTCACATCAGAACAAGATATCTTAAATTTTCTTCATTCATTCTGAGCGCCAGTTTTTTGTTTCAAATAGAATCCACAGCCAGGAGGATAAGAAAATGTTTATGAAAACAAAAACTTTGAAAAACACAATCGTACATGTCTTTCTTAACAAAGGGTTGAAATAGGGAAAAACGCACGAATATAGAACCAATAATTCTGTTTTATCCAACATCAGTAATTCTGCTTTATTCATTATTTTAATGTGGTTGTTCTATTTGGCATCAGTATTACAAAAACACACTTCTTCATAAGAAGCGAACCCTAATTGCAATAGAAACAAAACTCCGCATGTTATTAACCCCTTAAGTGACGAGAGACTCTTGAACTGCGGGCACAGTTTTCCCACAAGTTATCTCAAGAGATTATCCAAATGTGATACTTTGACTTGGAAAGTGCATAGGTGCAGAAGATACGAGAGCATATGTTCATATTCACATGTTCCGCGCTGTTCCTTGCTGTTCCGTGCATACTCGAAGTTATTATGTGTTTAGCTACATGCCACAAATAATGAAGAAACAAACAGTAGTTAAACTATGAAACACATTCCCAACTCTAATTAAAAAGTTGAGACAAATTTACGGCACTCAGCGCGATCTCAGCAGCCACCGTAATGGCAGCGGCGGGGGCGACGACAAAGGCGGCGTTGCTAAAACAAACAAGCCAAACCAATTGTCACACCCAAAGTACGGAATATGAGTAAAAAGGCTGGAGGATGGCGAACTCATGGACACAATTATAGCCCGCACATGGGAAATGCCAAGACGGGAGCATATCTAATAGACGTATAAATATTACGCAATAATGAACACAACGGAAACCCAACTGAAACTGAGCAGAAACTTGTGGACGGCGGACAGACGCTTCTTTCCTTCGGTGTGTATATTTTCGAAAGTATATTCAAACAAGAAAAAAAGTTTACTTCAGTTCTACCCTTTACAAATAAAAACAGTTTTTCCTACAACGACTTCATTTGATCGATCGGTTTGTACGGTAGTTGTAACCTATGACGGTCCGATGTCGGCGGTTCAGACAAATGAGAAGCTTCTTGTAAAAGGACGTGTACAAAGATTCAGTTTCAGCGATATCTCAAAATCTAAGGGAGTATGTATTGACCGACCAACGGATAGACGATGAGACGGACATGGAAAAATCATATGTTCAGATCTCCGACGTTTCATTCTGTACGTTACAAACTTCGTGGCAAACTTGATATACCCTGTTCAGTAAGTGACGGATAATAATTTAATTTTTATTACGAAGCCTTTCCGAATCCGACCCGTTTTGGTATCGTCCGCACTATTTTACTAGTTCCTATATGGCTGCGAGTATTGCTATTAACAATTCGCCATAAGTTGCAGCATCCCGGTCCGTAACTAACTGGTACTCAGCCAGATAATTATGGAGACTTGCAAAACTGTATTTACACCCAATATATTTATACTTGTATATCTATATGTAGGTTTAAGCACTATAGACTCATCAACTCTGTAAACAGCTCACAACTGTAGACAGTTATGTCCTTACATAAGTACCATAGACTCGTACAAATACTGGGATTAAAAATTCTGCGAGTATGCGCTTTAATTAAGTTTAAATTAACGTAAAAATGTTGTCCACTTAGGTTGGCATCATGCGAAAAATGCATCGAAGCACAGAGTGCTGAGTGCCAGGCATTCGCTTACATACAGCACGCATTATATATTTGTATGTACATATACAAATATGTTTAAACACTAACTGTAAATACCTACAGTACGTAATAGCGTAAAAGTGATGAGCAAAAGTTACGTTCTGCGTATGCTCAGTGAGGTCTAAAAATTGGGTTGTCACTATGCATTCCGAGGATACAAAATAAGCTCGAATCTAAAAATTATACAGAGTGGGCTCTATATAAATCTGGTTGTAAATGGTCTTCTGTAAAAGCTGGATGAACCTTTACCTACGCGGCAGATGTAGCTCTCGTAGCTGAGTACAAATTTCTGAATACCATGTACGAGCTAACTCAGGGGTACCTCAGTATCGTCGGCAACTGGGCTGCTGAAAATGATCTCTCCATAAATCCCTGCAAGACCGAATTGGTTTTATCCACTTCTTTTTTACAGGCGTAGATACCGCGTACGCGGTTATAGCCGAGTTAAAAACAATGATTCAATAGGAAGTAAAAAATATCGACGGTGCATTTACCATCAATGGAAGAAACGCGTCTTCAACCTATCGAATGAGTTAACTATCAAGGGCTCATCCTTTATTAGGAGGCTCTCGGGGAAATCCAACATCGAGGAAGGAGCAAAGAAGCTATCAGTCATGTTGTTGTGGTTGTTGTAGCGGCAGAATTCTACCGAGTTGACAGTCCTTGGCCGGATAAAAATCCGGGTCCGTTCCGGTTACGTAGACCCGAATGTCGTGGGAACGGAAGCTATCAGTCATCTTGTACTGCTGCAGGGAGCCAGGGAAAAGGTGGGAATTCTCGCCAAAGGTAGTTCTATGAAACCATACATAGGCTTAGACTGTTCTAAGATGTTATTGTTTGGTGGAAAGCGCTGAAAAAAACTACACCTGCGAAAAAACTGGCGAGTGTTCTACGAGCTGCTCTCATTAGCATAGCCGGAATGGTATGGCCGCAAAGGGTGCCCTTAAACTGAGAGACTGAGAGATTACTGGGCACTCTGGAATCCTCGCACACTTTAATTTCATTGCAACTGGGTGTCACATACCTTCGAGGAAGGGAAGGACTCGCTGGAGAATAGTGGCTATGGATCAAAGCTTGAGGCGAGGCTTGGTGGAGAAGTACATCATCTTCCTGACCACTACAACGTCTAGTAAGCGAAGGTGGCTACCATAAAGATAGCAGTAGATCTACTGTTTCGAGGCGCCTTCCTTCAGAGTAGTGACTATTAACTCCAATAGTAGGGCAGCGAAATTAGTATTGAGTTCATGTTTAGAGTGAATTAGGTGCCTGGCCACAGCGGTATTGCAGGAGCTTGTTGACTACTGAACTGCTGGACCTCAGGTTAAATCGGAAGCGCTGGTGGACAACCAGCATTTATGCCGTCGTAAGTTCTTTCAGGCTCTGGATAAATTGCAAGAGGTCGAAAGAACTCTTCGCACTCATTTAGGCGCACCTTTCAATGGCCGTAGAAGTTCTGATTAGACACTGTCCGATTGAAATTTATGCAGTAAGATTGAATATCTTACCGGATGACAGCTGCTGTTAGGAAGAAGCTGACATAGAATCATCATCATAGACATAGAGAATATTAGGACGAACTTAGTGATATTCCGAAATAGTGGAGCATTATGGGACCGTTTACTTTCTCATTGATTTATTATTATTTTTTTACTATTTGGCTGTAAATAAGCCAATAGTTCACTGCCAGATTACTCATTCTCAACGCCGATTCAATTCCCATTCTGCTAAAGCGTTGCACTTTTCACTTGTTCCTTTTTATTGCGCTTATTTTCACAAGCGTTGTGATTGCTGCGCCATGAATACGTGAGCATTTCGCATAAAATGGCAATTCACTAGCAGATTACGGGCAGAAAAAACAATCGTGGATAACAAAAAAACAAGTACACTGCGTCAATACAACAACTACAAATATGTTAATAATTTTTTCAAAATGTATTTGTACATAAATCACGACTTTTCATGTTTCAAAAAACCAGAAGAAAACAGTAAAAACATTCAATAAATTTTTTAACAACAACATTGTGCGCAGATGAGTGGGTTATAATATCTCCATCGGTCTCGTCAGTTTCAACAGCAGCCACTTTTTGCTCCGAACATTTAAAATGATTAATGTCTTAATTAGATTTAGACTTGTGACATTTTAATTATGGCGAGAAAAACAAGTGGCAACAGCTGTGTATGCGACAGCCCTTCGTCGCTGGTAACATTTATAATAAAGCTAATGACAAGCTGCAGACCTTTGCCGGTAGTTTGGAGTTTATCCCTTCTCATACATAAGTGCATACTAATAATCATCTGAGGAGGTGCATATGTATATGAATGAAGGAATAGACACCTTGGAAGGCGAAATTTTTATAGATTCATGCATAGGTAACTTAAATATAGCTAGTTTACAAGAGATATACTTTGAAGTTGATTGGGCTTGCGAAAAATAGATCGAAAATTGGCTTTTTGTCATTCTACTTTGTATATATGTACGTATATATTTGTCTCTCAAATTTTGAGATATCGATCTAACATGTCGCACGTGAAAGAAGCCGCTTATTTGTGGGAACCGCCGATATTGAACCGTTATAGCATATAGCTCTCATACAAACTGACCTATCGCAGACAAGTTCCGTATGGTATGTATCTCCACGAAATTTTGCCTTGACTGTGTCCAAACCAACGCTACCATATTGTTAACATCTAACCACTATAGCAAAATCCTATAAAAACTGACCGATCAAAATCAAAATAACGATATATTTATTGCCTTTTTTCAGCTTCACTGCTGCAGACTGTAACCGCAGGTAAAGCTTTTGCTCTTTATATGTATAAGTACGCCAAGGTACCAGACCGAGGTTTGGGCCTATCTCTTCCACATTGTTCTTCTTCTTGACTGGCGTAGACACCGCTTAGGCGAGCCGAGCCTCATACATTTCTGAGATCGTTATAATCAACAGAATCAAATGAGGTTCCCTGGGCATACAAAGAGGTGGTTAGAGGCATGCAAGAACTCATTGCACGCTGGACATATATTTGGTATATCAGAGTCTATTCTGAATAAGTAGAAGTTTAACCTACTACAATATCTAGAACGAAGTTGCACTAAGGTCATTCTTATTTCACGCGTCAAATCGAGTTTTGTTCTGCGCTGGGTGGTGGTTTGACTCCCAGTCATCATTACCAGGGAGGGAGTCGGTAAAGATGTTCATGGCTCCAGTGTGAATGTCAATCAGTGCGTATATAAAATCTGTTGTGTTCCTATGACGTCGACGTAATCGAGGAAAATCGCTTGATGTTCCTAGGCGACGTCGCTGTCGTTTCGACATGATTCTAAGCACCTCTTCGCATGTTCAGCGAACCCAACTCATCTAACATCTTTCTCTCTATGATCCGACTCTGTCGAAACAACCGGAACATTACCACCTAAACCAGGAAAATATAGGCAATATAACAACACCAATAACTTGAAAAAGTCTGAAAAGTTGATTGGATGAAAATTGTCTTTATAGCGCAAAAATCTCATTTATTCAATTTATAGGCTGTGAGGATGTTATGAGAGAGTGGAAATATCCCAACCAGTAGATTATGATATACATATTAGCCCATTTTATTTCTAAATAACTAAAAACACGACCAAAATAAATTCTTTTTTTTAATAACAAACCCGGATGTACATTTGCCTAAAGGTCTTTCCTTAGCAAATATGCTCTTTGTACACATAAGCTCGTTATAAGCTGCTGGATTCGAAAATAAAGAAGACCAGAAACAGCAGCTTTCGTAAGTTTTGTTTATTAACTGATTATGTATGTATGTATATGCATAAATATTGCATAACAAATTAAATAAAGTGATTTCTTTCCCGCTAAGTACCATCTAAATGAGTTCCGCTTCATCAAGAACGCGGCGACTGCGCGTAATTAGCAATCAGCTTTGAATTTCCTGCGCTTCCCGTCCACCAAACAGCGCTAAATATTTACTTACGGTAAATATACGAACGTATGTTTTGTAAGATAACCATTAGGAGAATGCCTGCTATATGAAACGTGCCGAAAATGCACAATTTACAAAATCACATATACACACGTATATTAATGCATACTAAAGGATACAACCATACATACATACATATGTATGTACATATACTATTTGATAGCATAATTGCAACACTATCAAAGCGCTTTGGATAACTGAAATTCTGCAAATTGCGCGCACATGCCGGTTCCGCCCAAACCGAGCACCCCGCCCAGGAAAATCGTAAATTGCGTACGAAAACAATAGAACGAAGTGATTAATCGTCAAACGGTTCATTGGTTCATAGGCTGTCCAGAATTAAGATATTGTGGTGAATGGAAAAATTCGAGAGTGGAGCCGCACAGCAGAGCATTGTGCAAATTCTTTTGTGAATTGTAAAAGTGTTTGTTGTCCATTAAAGGCAGGAAGATGCGCTTATGAGGCGCGTGTGAGTAGAGGAGCGCCGTCAATCACTTCTCAAACGGGGATTGAAAGCAATTACAAAACGATTAAAAATGTATGCATAAACACACATACATGTAAACAACTACAAAATATTAGAGTACTTCCAAGTCATACCCAAAACGAAATGCACTGAAAAGTGGAATTTTCAAAAATTTAAATAGTTTTTTTTAAGCCAAAAGTTAAATCAGTCAGCCGTTTAGTGAGAAACAAAAATTAAAAATGTATCACAGTTCTTCAAAATCAAATTTTTTTTCAAGTGTCTAGATTACGACCTTATTCGTGAAGGTATTGAATGTGGTCTAGTTTTTAAGATAATAGTTAAGGATGATCCATTTCGAGATTCCCTACTTTTTAAAGAAAAAAACACAGAAACTTCAAGTTTAATGTGGAATCTTTATTATCATTCGTAAGAATTTTTTTCGGCATTTATTTTTTGAAGATTATCTCTTTCAATTGTTGACCGCGGATACGTCTCAGTTGGTGCATCCGTTGAATTCAATTCCCGAATGCTCCTCCGAGCATTTCGACTGGACTTAACATATCCGCACAGGAAAAAGTCTAACGGTGTGATATCAAACGGTCTTGGTTCCCAATCCACCAGTCCAAAACGTGAAATTATCTGCTCACCGAAATGTTCTCTCAATAAGTCCATTGATTGATTCGATGTGTGGAAAGTGGCGCCGTCTTTTTGAAACCAAATATCGCCGACATCACGAGCTTCAATTTCAGGCATCAAATAGTCGGGTATCATGGCGCGAGAACGGTCGCCATTCACTGTTACGTTCTCGCAGGTATTATTTTTGAGGAAATGTGGACTGATGATTCCACCGCCCACAACAGACAGATCTTGAATCTCTTCAGGTTGCTCTTCGTCCCAAATGCGGCAATTTTGCTTGTTTACATACCCAATAAGCCAGATCATGGCTGAATAAAATTCGGCTCGAAAAGGTCGGTGCCAAGGTGCCAAATCGACACTCCACGGTCTTCATGTACACTCTTAGCTACGGTTGCTATATTTTCTTCACTGCGTGCTGGACGCATTCCATCCGCCGAGATATTATCCAATAATGAATGCTGAGTCTCAAGATGGGTGATGGTGTTGAGAATAGTATGCTCAGTATGCCGATTTTGTTGACCATAAATTGAGCGAAGGCGCGAAATACATTTTTACAGAACATGAATTTTCGTAATAAAGTTGAACGATTTATAAACGTTGTTTAGACAAAAGTCTTTCCGTGATGAAATAGACACGACCCACACTTGATCTGTCAAAAAAAGACTTGAAAAGGTACCTTTACATGGATCACCCGTTAGAACCTACCAAATTTGATTGAAATCGGTCGATTTGGTCCGAAAATATGGGTTTTCACCTAAATGTAAGAGATGCCACGTGTAGCTGTCCTTGTATGAAACATTTTTGAATTTGTGAAGGGCATTATAGTCGGTGCAACAAAGTGAACTTTGTTTTCTTGTTAAAGCCAATTTACTCATTACTTCAATAAATTTGCAACACTTTTCTTTTTGCGGGAAAACTTTTCAGCTTCATAGATAAGAAATGGAATTTCGAGAATCCGCACATACCCGATTCGGAATGCCGATGCCCTTCGTATGTAAGTTGGCATGTAAGAATGGAGAATGAACGTGCTACCAGCTCTGCGTTTGGTCGTAAACTGGCTCCATGCACAATAATGGGTTTGACAAACGCTCGTAATTGTCAAATGGCAAATTTTAAGCCATAAATTTTCAAATTCAATACAAAACAAAAACAAGCACTGAACACACATGTTGGTGTGACTGTGTGTGCGGTGCACCACCCACACACTGTAGCAAAACGCACAGCAGCATTACCTCCTGAAATTCAAAACAGCCTCGATTTGGGGTCATTGCAAGCGTATGTATGTATGTATGTGCGGATGGAAGCCCATGCCACCTCCGGAATACCCGCTTACGCATTGCATACACACAGGCGCACATAACTGCACAAGTATTTGGAAATTTCCCACAATATATCATGTGTTGGCCAATTATCTACGAGAGTTATACGCACTCTCGGCCAGAAAATGTGTTGCATAACATGAAATAATCGGTTGTGGTCGTGGTAACCGCCTGAAAAACTAGGAGACAAAGCTTCTTTCATATGCTCCGCTCAATACACTCGTACATACATATGTATAACTATAGAAAGGCTAATTCGAGATGGCACTTATTTTTTGTTATTTTCTCGTCAAGAAAAGACGACATGAATGGCGCTAGATTGTTAAGTGATTTATGGCTGTAGTATTGGTCAAAACAAGCGTTAATTGTTTGCCATTGACGATAATAAATCGGTAAAATATAGCGAAACAGCAGGTCTAAGTTCAGGTACTTATACAATTATTTATTATCAGCATAACGGTATTGCATCTGTAACGGGTGTGCAGAGGAATCTTAGTTTGCGGGCTTCCAAATCCCATTTTTTGGTCATAACATTCAATATTTTTATTTCTTCTTGAAAATCATGTCTAAAAAAAAAACCCTTTATTTGACTCTAGCAAATTTCATATACATACATACGTAGCTTCATAGACAAATTTCACAATTTTCAGCTATCATAAACCTCCGTTTCAAAGGGATCAGAATTTTGTAATTGGTATTGCACCGAATGTACATAATGTTTAGACTTCGCCAGGAACGGTCAGCAGAGCAATGTTTTCTTTTTCAATTGAACGCCGAAGTGCAGTCAAATAAGCCTGGTTTTCGGTTAGTTAGAAGAGTTGAAGAAGCATTAGCCTGTCAAAACCTTATCCAACCCTACCGTACCCTCAAATATCTGCCACTATGCGAAAGTCAATTCAACAGTTTATACTGTACTCTTCGCTGGATAAAATTAGGAAATACAAATCCGGAGGAGGTTTAAATATCATCGGAAAGGCAAGCCTTGCAACCTATGTATATGACGCATTTGACGGAAGAAGGCTGCTGGTATTGAAACACTTTGCCTTGGAGGAACTAACTATAGCTGTATTCACTTCGCCAAGAGTTGGGGAGATGCGACCACAGCGATATTGCAGGAAACTGTAGGGCTAACGAGCTTACTAGGACAAAAGGGATATGGGCTCCAATGACTTCTTATGGTTGCGGTCACAAAGTCACTTTGGCGAAAGGGGTCTAGGGAGCTCTTCGCTCTCAGCAAACCTCCATATTTCAAGTGGACACTGCCCGGCCGAAATTCAGGCGTCATTTAAACAATTTAGCGGATGCCAGCTGCATCAGCTGCCAGGAAGAAAAGAAGATGGAATCAACCCAACACTTGTTCTTTAAAGGTTCTACTTTCGGCAGATCAAAGCAAAAATACCTAGGATATCATAACCTTAAACATCCAGGTGAAGTAGCAAAATGTTCTCCCAACAGCTGATTTCCAACTATAGGAGTTTTTCTTCTGGCCTTACAAAGGACTGAACATAACAGTACAAGTGTGATCTCCCCGCCAACCTGTGGGAAGAACCATTTAACCTAACCAGGAGAGATGCGAGTCGAACAAGTTATTATAGATGTTCAAACAGAAGAGCAAAAGCGTTGCAACCCTGCGCCAATCCCCAGATACGGAATTCTTAAATATGTCTATGACCATCATTAATTTAAGGAGGTTTGTTTGCTCTCTGATCAAGTTTATATACTCTGAATTTCTACCGAATTCCCCCATTACACTAAACTACAAGACGCTAGAAAAGCCCTCACAAAACTACATACATTTTGAATATTCTATAATACAACGCTGTGAAATCGGTGATCTCAAAAGTCCAAAAGGCTCAGTAAAAACCATTGCTGCCAACAGTGTACTCGAATGCCTTATGATAAACTTCTAAATACATCGTCCGAAAAACAAAAAATAGTGCACTTTATCTATGGGCAATCGATAACCAGAGTAAAAATAGAAATATCTTCATGAAACATGAAAATCTTAGTTGGCATAGCCCGTCCGTTTATATAAACACGAAAGACTTTCCCTAATTTTTTGAGATTTTGCTCCAGTTTTATTCTCCCCAAATAGCTGCTCATTTGTCAGGACCCTATATACTAAACAATCCGTTATTGGATCACTATAGCTTGTAGCTGCCATCCAATTTGTCTGATCCAAATCAAATGTTTGTAAGGAAAACTTTATCGTATATTACAGTTAACTTTGTTATAATAAAGTTTTGCTGGTTTCTGGTATTTCCTCGCCATAAATTCTACGAAATGCAAGGGTACAAAATGTTCGGCCGCACCCGAACCTAACCATTCCTTACTCTTTCGGAATGAATTTGACAGAAAAATATAATACTCTTTATAAGAGAAGCGTTTTGTTTAAAATGCCAAGAAAACTTGACAGTTCTTCTCGTTTATGACTGTCAATTCGGTGAACAGGTGACTTTTGTAAACAAAGCCAGCTCCCTGAGTTGACTTTCATTTACTGCATGCTATTCATATCATTTCAAGGAAATATCGCACCGAAAAACTTAAAAAAAATATTAGGCGTAAGACCTTAGTTCACTGAAACAGTAACAGTAGGCGTGCCGAATTCCACAAATGTAATCCAAATAGAAATTTGTCTCCTGGATATATCAAATATATCCCATTCGATAGCAGGATCTTTTGTTAGTTACTAGGAATATTGTAACGTTCCCTTACCTTAGCTTGATTTAATACTTTCTCTAAATCAGCAACTTTAAAATTTCAGCGGGAACTGTTTTAAAATTGAAGAAGAAATTGAATGATGCTTGA
This sequence comes from Bactrocera correcta, assembly GCA_027475135.1. Lineage (NCBI taxonomy): Eukaryota > Metazoa > Arthropoda > Insecta > Diptera > Tephritidae > Bactrocera > Bactrocera correcta. Next base: position 134,348,623 of record CM050325.1, on the reverse strand, counting down.
AGAATCGCGGTTTTTGTTTTGAAAGAGGAAATTTGTAAAACAATTAAACTGATGATAAAACCTAGAATGTATGTCATATTTGTTTAATGATGAGTTTATGTTGTAATAGTGTCTATTTAAAATTAAATAAGCCGCACTTGCGCACGTGTTTCTAATGTTACAAATAACGCAACATTTTTATTTGTTTTTTGTTTTTGTAAAAATTCAGCTTTTGTATTTGAATTTGTTACGGATGTTTATTTCTTTGACTTAATTTTCTTAAGATAGAATTCCAATTCTTTGCCCTCTAGGATGTAGCCATCAGAACGACCACATTGACCTGGACGAGAAGATACGCAGGCTGCAAAACAAAAATAGCACATGTTAGCAAATATAAACAAATAAAAACATTATTGCTTTGAATGGAGAATAGAATCAGAGTAACTATGACAAGCGAAATCACGCCCAACAGGCTTGTATCGCACTTAGAACAAGTTTGATACAATAATGTTGTTGGATCGCTTAAGAATTTAACATCATCTGGTATTCACCGTTCTTAAAGACATGTCTATATATAATGAATAAAACTCACCAAGGATACGTCCAGAGATGAACTGATCTTCAAGAGCGGCTTCTACTTTAGCGAACTTTTGACGTTCCAAGTATTTCTTCATTACTTTTTCACTGCGCTTCTTGTTCAGCACGTCATTCTCATCTTCAGTTTTTTGATGTTTGGGATTACGTTTGCGTCCCAAAGGCAACACATAATGCGATTCATACCATTGACGGAATGGTGTGGCGTCAATAACAACAATGGTGTTCTTTACCAAAGTTTTGGTACGTACCAATTCATTGTTTGATGCATTGTAGACTACATCGGCAATACGAGTGCGACGGGCAATACCCTCTGAAGCCCACGCAAAGTTACCGGTTTCCAAACGCAAAGCACGGAATTTGGTGTTACCACCGCGTGTGCGGACTTTGTGGATACGTGGTGCACCGAGCTAAAATAAAATTGAGATTGATTTAAATAAATGTTGAAACATTTTATAATATTAAGATTTCGTCCTATACTAATCAGTAGTCCGAACATAATAATGCATTCATCAAAAATTGTATAGCTCCATAGGAACTAAACGCGCTTACAGTTAACATATAGATCATCATGTGAAAATCTTGGGCATTTTAATGTATGGAAATCACAATTATTTCCATAAATGCAAAGCTCCTAAATCCTATATATATATACCTTGGTGTTTGCAGCTGGACGACCCAACTCGAACTTGCGCTTCTTGCGGAGGGACTTGCGTTTGCCACCAGTGGCGCGGCGCTTGTGAGCACTATCGCGGCTAATACCTGGAAAACAAAGAATCCAGTCAGTGATTTCACAATCAAACTACACAAATCCATAAACTATTTTCAAGAAAATCCTCCTACTATCACTTTAACGCTGCAACCATTAGCTTCACTCAGGTCAACATTTCGACAAGCATTTTTTCACTTAATATAATTTTCAATCTTGGAAATAATTGTACTATATAATTCTTCACTATCATATAGTTGAAATAAACACAATTTGCTGAAGTTTTCACATTTTAAAACAATGATGTTTAAGGATTTTCTTGAAAATTTTCGTCGATCGCGTAAAAGCCGCACTCACCCATTTTGAGTAGAAACAGAGAAGGAAAGGAAGCAAAGAAGAACCCCAACAACTCGAGTCAAAAATTCAGAGTTGCATTGTTTGACAGCTCATTGTAGTAGAGCAGCGAATGAAATTTGACATTTAACTGTAGCAGAAGCGAAACATTACATAGAGTTCATATTATTGTATATTATAAATTTTTATTTCGAAAAAAAGAGGGCTGGATATATATGTATGTGACATTGCACAAAACAACATCCAGATATTAAAATAAATATCAGAAAATTTACAACCACGTCTTTTCCCATAGCTGAGGATTTTTTTGGAATCTCCTAAAATAGTGATTAAGGAACATTTTCCTCTCTCTAATATAATATTTCTAAATTAATGCGTACAATAGTTGGAGTAGATTAATTGCGCTGTATATTTTGCATGTAATGAATTTTTTTAAGGAAAATGCAACTCTCCACGTACAACAGTCAATTATACTGCAAAAGCATAGGAACGGATTTGAAACTAGCCTTGTACCGAAAACTATAATATTCTTGTTTTATATGATATTAGCGAATATTAAAGGTTTCTGAAAAAATATTACGGGTTATGTGCATGGGAAGAATATAATTTCTATATCATACGAAAATTGTAATTGAAATATCACTTCTATAAGTGCAAATATTGTAAAATTATTCTTGAGTTTATTTTGAATAAACTCCAGGTTTCTGGCCTTCGATATTGTTCTTCTCAATACAACACTGCGAATTCTACCACTTTCGGACGATGCAAGAAAGAGAAGAACGTATAGACAAACGAAATCTCGTAGGAACTGATGGCAAAAAACGATGAAAAGCAAAAGTTTTTGGAATTTGTAAAAACAGCAGCTGTGAGTGAATAATTTTACGTTTTTAAAGCAAAAATAAAATATAAATACCCAAATAATATAGACAAAGGTAATTGAGTTTGAAAATTGAAATTAGTAATTGTTACGCTGAGGCGTACTGAAGATACAAGTAAAAATTTTTTTACAATGGTTTTTTAACTTCGCAATATGAAAATTGTGCCCGTGAAAAATGAAATGAGTAGTCACCAAAGCCTCAGTTGAAAAAACAAGACTTAAATTATAAAAGAAATGAAATCGCAGAACCTAAATATTGATTATTCAATACGAAATTTGAGCTTTGAAGTGGATATTGGCGAACTTGTAGGTTGTAGGTACTGAAAATCGTATGAAAACAGTGCAAATAAGAAACGAAGGCAAATTATTTTCGTAATATTATTGCAACTGTTTATTAAACCAATTTTTTCTGAAAAATGTTGAAAAAATGCAAATGACACACCGTGAAATTAATAGGAAAAAAATCGTGAAAACTAATGCGATAAAGAGGCGGATAAATTGTGTCCTCGAAATGCATGTACACTGTCAGCTTGTTCTTTAAATACAAAAATGCACGTCCGCAGTGATGATTTGTTGCATATAATACACGTATAAAAAATTCTGCATACAAACCTATATAAACATCATCGTTGTTGAGCAAATATCTTTACTCAATATGTAGCATACATATATTTTCGTGTGTTTAAATTGTATTTTCGAAATTTTTTGCTGTCAAAATTTCAGATCTTCAATATAATTATTTTATTGCATATTATTAAATATTGAAGAATATTTCATATATTTTGTTAATTACGTAAATATTTTTCTTATTTTGCAGAAAGGACAGAAATATAGTAGTGTTTGGATCGAAATTACAGAAAGAAATTGATAAGTACAATTAAAGAATTAAAAATTGTGGCGTCAGAAAGAGGCTTCAAATATGGAGCAAAGTTTCAGTTCTGGAGGCTCGAATGCTTCCGGAGATAGTGTCGGAGGCTTTGGCCAGAATACTACGATTACTAATGCAAGTGCCAGCGATATTATTTACAATAAGAACGTCACCCAAAATAGTGGTGGGAACGGAAATGGCTTAACACCCGAAGTGAAGGAGATCTATAGGTAAGCGATATTCACTTAACATCGTGTGGATTACGCTAAAACAAAAATCAGAATAACATATTTCTTACAGTAAATGTAAATGTTGATTCGTTTTTAATATCATCGTGGGTTATTTTCTTGAAATGTCTTTAAAATGCATTTTTAAGTATAAATTCTAATTACATTTTAATTTATAAGTATATGTTTGCATGTGTGTAATTATATATACGTGGATTCGTGCCATATTATGCTTATCAGTTTGCTTTGTTTTCCGGTTTAACAGACCCAACGCTGTTTCACATAATGAATTTTGTTATTTGCACTAATTTGTAAGGTTTGGTGTTTTTCCGTTGCTCACAAAATGAATTCGCGCGATTGTTATGTACAAATAAAATTTTAATAATTAGGAATTTATTATTGAAATACGTTTTTTGTTAAATTTATAATTTTTTTTTATTTTTATAGATCTCTCTACATTGTTGCTAAACAACTGGACGATGAAAAGAAACACATTAGCACTATTTCTCAACTGTTTCAACATGATTTGGAAGAGAAACGTTCTCAGCTGGTTCAGCTTTGCAAAAAGATTGTGTTCAAGGACTACCAATCAGTGGGTAAGAAAGCTCGTGAAATCATGTGGCGCAAGGGATATTACGAGTTTATCGCTTACGTGAAGAAAAACTGGCACAAAGAATTAAAAGACACCACCCAGATGAGTACGCAAGACAATCTATTAAAAGTGGAACGTTTTCTCTGCGCCGGAATATCAAATTACAAACGAATGGCAGCCCAAATGGAAGAGATATATGATCTTGACTTGAAATACTTAATTGATTTTAGTATTATTAGTGACGGCTATTTGAGTGAAATCGATCATAAGCAAACAGGCGAGAACAATGGCACAGGCGATGCTAGTGCTGCACATCCGGTGGATAAAAGCTTGGAAGCAGTTTCATTTGCTTTAGATACAATACATTCATCACTGTTGAGTTTAGGCGATTTGCACCGTTACTTTTTGGACTTTCGCATTGACACACGCCTAAAGGTTACTAAACAACAAGCTGCCAAATATTACTTTGAAGCATTCAAATTGAATCCGGCAATTGGCATGTCCCAAAATCAGTTGGGTACACTCTACTATGGCCAAAATCACGATTTGGATTCCATCTATCATTACTTATACTCCTTGGTTAGCATTGTACCTTTTGAGTTAAGTGAAAATAATGTGTGTAAGCTTTTTGCCTCTCATGCCGATTACCTGGAAAAATTGGACCCAGAGAAGATAGAATTTAGTCTTCAAGACTTCTACGCTCGCTTTTATTTGATTGTAGACATATTCTTCTTCGATAAAGAAGTTCCCGATTTCAACTCTCTTTGTCACTGTGTCCTTGTAGACTTGCGCAAAGTGCTCTGCTCTAAGGCATTCACCATTGAAGAAAGTTGCATCTTCAAAATTGTTTCCATACTGTTCTTCTGTTTATCTAAGTTAAAGATGATAAACTCCCAGAAGGTTTACTCGCTAAATGCTTTCTTAGTAGCTGTGTGCTCCGATCTAATGGATGCATGCATTGTAAATCTGGAGCAAACAATTTTGGCCAAATCTGCGGAGAATGAAGAATTCCATGAAATGTACTCAGATAAGTTTGATGAGTTCAATATGGTTGTACGCAAGTCACGCAACGAATATAAAAATTGGCTTGTTACTATTGGTGACGCTGACAAAAAAGGAGAAGAAACTTAATGCTAAATTGTCGTTAAAAGAATGCTCATCTGATTCGCGCGACAGTCAAAACTCAAATGACGAATATGCCATCAAAACACAGGACAGTCATAAGCACACCAAAATTGATGGTGGCACCGAAAAAAATGCCGACCCCATATCTACGCGTTCGAGCGATGAAGCGAAAGAGAGCGACCTTAAGACACCGTTGTCGTGCAAAAGCAAGAAGAAAGGCATGAAATTACGTCGTCGTAGACGCAAAATTGCGCAATCGGATGATAGTTCGTGTTATGACACCGAAAGCGATATGGATACCGACTTTAGTACAGACGATGAGGACTACACCGATTTAAGTTCAAATTTTGATACCGATTTCAGTGACATCGAAGCTGAACCCGTGGCTGATGATCGCGAGGAGGCTGATGAAGCAGGTATGTTGAATAGTATTAAAAATAAATTAAGTGCATACTGATATAATTAACAATTTTGCATTTTTTGTTAGACTTTGTCAAGCAGCCAACAAAATCAGTAGCCCAAGAGCAAAATGCGCCGCGTCTGACTTCGGCAGCTTCCAAGGAAAGCTTGACTTCAAATGAAGGCGTTGGTCCGACTTTCTCCGACAATGAAGATATTGTTATTGAGGAGGAGAAAATTATTTATCCCGACGAACAACAGGCAACGCTAGCAAAACAACGCACCGATTCGCAGGAGGTTGATAGCGAGGAATTGCTGCGCAGTTTTGAGATATTGCAGATGAATGGTAGTGGCTCCCTCAACTTCAAGAATACCGACAATGAGGAATCTCTACCGGTAGTACTCGAAAATAATGAGAAGCATCAAACTGTCGAAGATGTCAACTTCAATCCGGGCGAGCCGCCAAAGAAACTCGTTTATCGCAACAAGTATACAAAAATTAATCCGAATATAATAATTGAGTTTGCGCGCCACGAGCCAACCATGCGTGCTTTGAAAATTCTATACGATTGGTTGCGCATCAATCATGAAATACTCTTTGGTTGCTATCACTCCAATCCGGAATTCATACATAAGATTATGAAGCTGCTAAATTACTGCAACATCGACATATTTACACGTAAAGTATACTTTGAACGTGAATTCCTTACCACACCCAATGTGCGCACTCCACTTGGTGATTTATTCGATGTACGCGCCAATGTGCCATTGGCAGAAGATTTCGTTTTCAAAAATTTTGACATATTTCAAGGCACCCAATTAACACTCGATTGGGAGACAACAATACGCGAACATGTCACACCCGAAGAGGAGTGTATTTTGCGTATTTTCAAAATGGTGGACTTCGGTTTCTTTATTTGCAAGCAAAAGAAATTCAATTATCGCTTCTGTGTAAAGAGTCGCCGCTTCACTGAGAATGCCAAGAAAAAGCGTGAGGAGAAGAAATCGTCCTCACGTCGTCGTGAGCGACGCACTGTGAAGAATGCAACACGCAAGCGAGCCGAAGGACGCACACGCCGTTACTCGGATCGTAAGAATGGCATCGTGCGCAAGAGTTATACGAGCAATGAGGAAAAGGATACTGTTGAGGAATGCAAGAAAATGCCGCGCAAAGGTTATTTGCGTAATCGTAATATTGAAAAGTCGGTCACAAGCAATAACTTCAGCGGTGCTGGTGGTGGCGGTGGTGGCGGCACATCCGCCTCCACGACCACCAATAGCGCGATGTGCGACAAAATTTTGCTACAATCCAGCAGTGGCGCTGACGAAGAACGCTCGGAGGCTATGTCGAAGAAATGTGAGATGATGGGTAAGCTGTGGCTCAAGAACGAAGTCGAAACACTTGAGGAGGAGGTGAGAGTTTTTCAGGAGTAAAATCTTTTGATTCGTTTAATAATTCATACATTTTCGATATAATTTTAGTTAAGAAAAAATCCATTGAACATCATCATGACGCCATTCCTAGTTGTTGACGCTAAAGCTTTGACTGAATATAACGGCATAGTTAAAAATCTGGTGAAAACTAAAAAGTTTATTGTGCTCATACCAAATGCAGGTAAAATTATATTTTTTTTATATTACGAACTTTTTATATATAATTTTCATTTCAGTTTTGAACGAGTTGGACGATCTGAAGAAACGAAGTGAAAATGCACGTAATGTCATACGTTGGCTGGAGCAAGAGTTTAAGCATGGAAATAGACATTTGCGCGCACAACGTGATAATGAGAATTTGACCCTTTCCTTGTTGAAAATACCCCGAAAACTAGGTAAGCATTCATATCAGTTTACTAACCAATATAAACACACTTCTTAATGCATTCTCTTCTTCCACTGTCACTTTGCAGATCGCGACGCTAGCGTATTCTTGCAAATTGCACAGTTTTGCAATCATCTTGTTGCTAATCATTCGGATCCAAAATCTGCCGAATTCCAAAGCAATGTCATCACATATTTGTCTGGCGATTCACTACATGAGAAACAACGCAATCAAACCAACTTTAGTTTTACTGGCATCTTGGACACTATACCCGTGCGTTACGAGCAGATCTCTAATTTCTATTCGAAATTCAAGGCGAACAAAAAATGAACCCATACACGCTGCAGGAGCAACGCCTGCGTGGAGCGTTTTGTGTGAACTCAAAATCATAAAAACTAATGAAGAGATGATGATGATGATTAGGGAAGATAAAGAATAAGAAGAGCTTACGAAGGATTAAGGATCTATGAAAACGAAAAACAAAATCAAATCAATTCAAACCAAACCAACAAAAACAACACAGATAAATTCCAAAACGTGAATGATGAGTGAATTTATTCAACGCAATAACAACAAGGGCGGCGGCAGCCATAGAGGCTACAACAGCGTTAGCAGTAGTAGCATCAGTGCGACAGCATCAGCAGCAAAAAAAAACAAAAAAAATTAAAAAAAAAAAAAACTGTAAGTGCGTACGAGCAGTTAGAAAACCTTAAAAGCAACAATTACAACTTTATCCAGTTTATTTGAAGATTATGGCGATGACATGTTGGTGTTGTTGATATGGCAGTTTAGGAAGATCGTGTGCATGTATGACATCAGCAACAAAAGCAACATGCAAAGAAAGCACGGTAATTTATGTAGTGGCTTTGGGTGTTAAACTCAGCGTTGGCAAAATATTATTTGTGATGGCGATGGTAGCGTGCCTTTGGTGAAGCAACTAGGCGATTTTTGTGTTTATATTGGCGGTGCATTTGACATTGCGTTTAGAGTTGAAACAATAACAACTGCATTATAATTCTATATAAATTTCGAAAACAAAATTGCATTAGAACATAATTAGAAGAGAAATTTAAAAAAAAATCTTTACAGGAAAACCACACCACACAAATTTTTGAAAGCATGAAACAACAATACTACAAAAGGAAACACAACCATGATAAGCAATAATTACAATTTTACATTAAATATTTTTCCAAAATTCCATTTTTGTTTTCATTAAATATTTTTCTAAATTTCCGTTTTGCTTTTAAACTTCTTGGTTAAATTTTACTAAACAAAAACGTTTCCATTCAGCTGTAAATTCACAACACAACTCTCTTCAATCACTTTATTTTCATTGCTTTCACTTCTGTCTTTAACCTTAAACTTTGTTAAATTCTGTCTCACTCGCCTAGTAGCAGCCGCAGTTTGCCAGTTCGACTCGTATAAATCGTGGTAACGCTGAACCATCGTTTTCTTTACCGATATATTTTAAGAGCTGTTGCAGTGGAAAGCTCATTTACATCTCATTTGATTGCTATAAACAACTTTAGATCAGCAGCTGTCAAAAGTCAGCTGTCATTGTTTACATTCATATCGATTTGTGTGCCGCGAGAATTTTCCACCATTCGCGATAGACAATAACAAAACTACGTTTTTGGCATACACAAAAATGCCTCAACAAGCTTCTTCAATAGCTTCTACTAAATCCAGTGCATATAATGCTGTAAAGCTTAGGGCATTTCGCTTGTTTGTGTAGCCGCAGCCTTTCGCGAAGTACTAGCTCATGTAACCACGACAGTCTTCGAAATCTTCTCTAAGTGTAGGAGTATATTTGTGCTTGAGCGCATTTTTAATTTCCGTTTTTTGCTTTGTTCCGAGAAATTTTGCATCCCGGCGCGTACGTGTGTCAAAGCCTATATCGTAACGAAATGTAAAAGAAAATGTTAGACTACATTGATTTAAAATTTCGAACTGTCATCAAAATGCACGTCTTCCGTATGATAGTTTGTTGTTCCCGTTAAGTCTGTGAAGACGTGGAATTGAAATTTGTCGTGTATTTAAGATTTTCTTTTATGTTTCGCTGCGTGTGCGCATTACATTATTTTAATAAATTTTATTAATTCAAATCCAATTCAATTATGCATATAACATATTTGTAGTCACGTATGTACATATGTATATAGCATACTGTTTTGGGTTGCCGTTTTCAAATTCGCTTTTTACCGTGCCGTGCAGATTTTTGTGGCGTTTAGAAAATTATTGTGGAGAAATTTATACTAATATTGGCAAATTAATTAGACTTTAAATATTAAACTTTCATTCAATTCAATTGCAGAATTAAACATTGTTTACCCTTAATTTCTGGTTCTTAATATTTTTTTTTAACATTTTTTTAATGTTATTTTTATTTTAAATATTTTTTTCTTAAATAATTAATTTTTAAATAAATTTGAATAGCTTAATATTTATTTACTTTTTTCAATTTGTAAATTAAAGCTTACATTTATTTTTTAATTTTAATTGTAATTTTTTCATTTTATTAATTGTTTTTTTTTTTTCTTTTGTTAATACTTTTTAAATTTAGTTTTTTAATTTTTATATATTTTAATTTTATTATTTTGCATTTAAAACATTTTTTTTTTTTTCAATTTTTATTTGTTTTATTTATTTCTATTTTTTTATTTAGTTTTATTTTTTAATTTATTTTTATTATTTTTTTTTTTTCATTTAATTTTTATTCTATTTTAATAATTTTTTTGTTTCGATTATAAAAAATTCGCCACAAAGTCTGCGCCACATTCCATCAATAAACTGAACCGCAACACCAAACAGTTTTTGCCTAACTATACTAATATTATAGAAAATATTCTTTATGTAATTTATAACGGTATAATTCGAGAAACAAGCATTACGCCGTCTTCAGCTAGGGTATTTTTATGCAACATCTGATATGTTTACCAGTTTACGAGTATATATTGCACGTAAATCCAGTTTTAACGCATCCTCAAATATTAAAAATTCTGTAAATTTTTCGAAATATCAACAAATCTACTAATTTCTGCCTAAGTCGTATTTAAATACCTATCATCAAATATAATACATCTACTAGTTTTTTCTTAAATTGTCCTGTAAAATACCCAAATAGTTAAATAAAATACCCCTGCTGATTTCTGCGTCTTACTTTCGACTTACCCGTTGCATATACACATACTTTTTCTTAATATAACGTTTATTTTTACTACAAAAAAGAACAAAAATACACATAATCATATCAGGATTTAATTTGAAACCATAACTAATTATTTAATTTATGTTAATCATAGTCGTATACAGCAACTCTTTTTGAAAGAGCCCCATTCTCTCTGCCTTCGTTTTGGTTGTTTTGCATATAACAAATAAAAAAAAAAATATTGATAAAACACTTATTGAAAAGAACCCCCATGAAAGCTCTGCAAGTTGGTGCAGCTGCTTTCACAAAAGCTTTAAAGCTCACCGTCAAAATTCGGCCGCTCGTAGGGCGTATCCCTCTAGTGTGCATAACTTGCACTCGCACGGAGCTCTTCACTTCACAACGTTTTTGGTTTTATATGTAATATTATATTACTAAATCATTGTGTCATTAGGTTCTTGATATTTGCATTAATATTTAATAAAGGATGGACAAAAAAGAATAAAAATTATTTATAACTTCGTGACGTATTGAATAATAGCAAATTAGTTTGCGAATTATTTGAATGTAATATTCCACAATACGTTTAAAATTGTTCCCAGCCTTTTAAACCTTAATTTCCTATTACTAAAATATATACAAACAATTTATATAAATAATTCTCCGTCAGTCCATTATTAACTTTAATAATAAAACAAAAAAAATCTTGCTTGTCGGGTTTCACAAAGCTTGTATACAAATACTAACTGTAAACTCTAAAAAACTTCAATTTCAGTTCGATTTTTACTGCCTGCATATAAAAATATGTTTTATCTTATAAAATTTAGTTGATGAAATATTTTTTCCTCAATATTATGTAATTTGCACGATCTATAAAATTCAAGTATATCATTTTGTGAATTAGTTAACTAGAATAAAAATTACAATAAAGCTCGACAGCAGAAAAAAGAATAGTTTTATTTCAAGATAAGTGAGAAAAATGGATCAAAGTCCAACCATTGGGTTTGTAGGATCACAACGTCTCTCAGCATCCTCGAAATTACTAGAAAATGTTTACCGGCGCTACAATAACAATAACTTTAGAAGTACATTTCGAAACACCTTCGGCTAACAGATAGAATTTCGACCAACTCATACGCTCAAACTTGTATGATATTGTCAAGTACAGTGCTGCAACAAAATTCTCAAGTCGCTAAGCCTGCAACCTTAGAAGAAAAGACAGAAACGTTTTTGGACCAACTAGAAGAATAAATCGGCTATGCAAATGTTTGCTGAAGCGGAGTCGCATAGTAAGAGCACTGCTTGATTACGTCGACGACATTCAACTATTCGACCGGATTACGGATACAATTAACTTCAAGAACGCCCTCCTTTCCAGACAATGATATAGTTGGAGCTAAATCACCACCCACAGCAAACAAAGAGCTCGTGCTTCCTCGGATAACTAGGACTTGGCGCTATTGCGGTGATTTGGTGACCATCCACAAAACGACAGCTAAAGCTACCACTATGTCCACGCACCCAGGTCAGGTGTACACGGTTGCAGATTGATAGGCTGTTCGTCTTTCTATGCACGCCTCCCCTAAAAGCAATTTAATCTCTTAGGCAGGATCGCTTTTAGCGCCGGTTGACTATTTATAATTGCGTTGGAGGTTAATTTCTGCAAAGTAGCTAGCTTGAAAAATGGTCAGTAAACAATCCTTGGATATGGAAAACTTGATGTGTTACCTGATCAAATGTTCTCCGATGACTTCGAGTCGTCAATGTACCGCTGAATTGCGTTGCCCCTTAGGAGTAGGTCAAGTGTGACATCTCCCCAGTCAGCCTTACTGCCGAGTATAATTTCTTTGCGAAGTTCACACTTTTTGTAATGCCGTCTGTTGGAAGAAAGGCCAGTGGTATATCTTCACCTCTAGTATGGTATGCTTCGCTGACTGATGGTTTACTATCTGAAGCCGTGTGTGCTCTAGTATGACCTCAACTACTGCCGTTAGGAAGTCCGCAAAGCCCCAGAGACGCAAACGATTGTAAGTCTTCATAGCTACCATAGTTAAAATCCCACCAAATAACTACTCCATAAGTAAGAATAGGCCTCACGATCATGTGATGAAGCTCTCTATTAACACTTGTCTTACAGGCGCAGGATGTACTGGTCATGAGTGCTTTTGTGGCTATAAACAGTGTTATTTTCACACGCCTATTCCAACTGTAAGATGGAGTGGTGTTCAGTACTCTTCCCTGCCACGAAGAGTTAGGGTCCTCCAGCCAGATAGAGACCTTCTTTTTTTAAAAGGATGTTGTGTTGATATTAACTGTGCGGTATTAAGCCCAACCGTATTGCACCATACCTTTGCAAAGCTTATGCCGCTTTGAATTATATCGCTGAGAGTATTCTCAAATTTGCTTGTTGCCATCATGACCGAATCTCATTGTTCGTATTCAGCCCAAGAATGGCACGAGGCCCCATAGAAGCGGTGACAGTCCACCGCTCTATGCGCAAGTTCTCATAGCACCAAAACTAATTTTATCCTTCCTCATAGTAATTTCAGCGATCGTAATGCGCAGTACAGCCTCTATCCATCTGCGCACTGTTGTGGCAGCTTTCTCTTCACTAGTGCTCTAATCACACTAGCGCGGGACGCATTGCAAGATACACCTCAGATTTCTTGGAATTGAATTCCAAATTTCAGCAGTAAGTTGATATAGAGCAGTGCTAACAGACCTACCTTTCTGTCACCTTTAACATGAAGAAAGTGAGAATTGTAGACCTGAAGTATTTAGCCAATGAATAGTCCTCCTTTCCTACCTACCTTGTGCTGAGAACATCAATTAATTGTTTTATGTTTTCTGCCTTTGTTTACGAATTTACATCGGCCTAAAGGTATGCTATAAATACTATTTTGCAATCATATTAGCACAGGGTGTCCTAGTGTTCACTTACCTTGATCATTAATAAAAAAATACTAATTATTTTTGGTATTTTCATCAGTTTATTGCATTTTTAGCGAATGTGTATACTTCATCGTACCTCTTCATTTTCATGAAATAATTTATGAATTACATTTGCATTGCCACTACATACATTTTCTTAAGTTCACTAAGTAATAAGTAATAAGCATTTGGTAAATAAGATTTCCGTAAATTTACGTATTTTTAAAGTTAGAGTAAACAATTGCAAAAGTTTCCAATTCGGTACAAAATTTACTAATAAGTTGCTCAATTTATACGATTTAGCCGCAAGTGTGTTTATTTCTTTTATTTTTATTTTACTATTTTAATTTTTTTTTTAAGGTTTGCATCACTTTTATGCAATAAACCCTACAACAATGTTTACGTGTGTCAATAAATACAATACATGTGTGTATTTAAAGTTTTACTTTTATTGTGTAAGTATTTTATTTCCATTTAATGCCCAACATTTTGCAAGTATATAATGTTTAAATACAATTAATTTATATTTAAATGTTTAAGTGTGTGTGTATATTTATTGAAGTGCAACGTTGGTACACGCTTAAAGCATTACTTTACTATTGAAAATCATATTTTCTTTATGTGTGTTGGTAAGCATTGTACATGTAAACTGTTTTAAATATGCTCTACTTCATTTTTGTTCTTTCGTGCATAATTATTATCTTGCTACATATTTATTTGTATAAGTTTATGCCATATCCTTATTTTTCGGTATTTTCTGCATTTTCAACTTTTTATTTTATATTTATGACTATTTCATTTCTCTTTTATGGTTCAGACGTGACTATCATTTCAGAAGATGTATTTTAAGTGCTGACTCTATTCTTCTTTATACTTCCAGAAACTAATAGAAAATAACACAATTCGAAAACGCTTGTATTACAATAACAAACAAGTAGAACAACTCCTTAAAAATGCCAAAAAGGAAAAAAATGTAAAATTTTAAAAAAATTTTCAATATTACTCAATATGCATTTTTGCGGTTTTTTATTTTGAATACCAAATATTTTTGAGTTTTTTTCAGCCACCATAAAAATATAGTAAAACTGGCTATTTATTATTTAGTTAAAATTTTTATTTTCAAGCAAAGAACGGAACCTCTCTCTGTGCTCTTAACTCTGATTTAAGGCTCAAAATATAGTTTCACCTTGATTGAGAGAACTAAATGTGGTTGCCAGTTACCATAAACTATAAAATAATATTTATTTTATTTATTTATTTTTTAAAATTTTGCATCAATCGAACTTTCCGCTACAACAAATAAAACAAAACAATTTAAGCAAACTAAATAATATTTTATTATATATTTAATTTTTCACACAATACAAATCAACTAAATAATAACTAAATTTTATAATTAAGGGAAATAAAAAATAAAACTATAAGTGAGCGTTTTCAAAAACATGAAGCGTATTCAAACATGATTTAAATAAAAAATTATACCTAATATACTCGCATCGGTTCACATTGCAGGCGAATCTATTTAAGTGTAAAATAAAAAAAATAAACAAAGCTTAACAAAACAACAACAAATAAAATGTTTAAGAAAATAAGTTTAAAAATATTTTACTCGAAAAAAAGCGCAGACACTAAATATTTCGGTTTTTCGTGTTTTTCTTTTAATAAAATCTTGCGTAATCCAGTTTTTGGTCTCTGATTTTGATGAAGAGATTATTCTGATAATCAATTTTTTTTTTGAATTTTTTGCAAAGCGATTACACTGATAAAAATTTTTGGAATTACATGAAAATTTATGCAAAAAAACTTCACAAAAACATTAAGTCTTCAAAAACAAAAAAAAAAAAAAAACGTATAATGAAACGACAAATTGCAGGTTTCGTTTTAAAATCATTCTTTAAAATTTTTATCAAAATAAAGTTTCAGTTTAATAACCGAAAGCACATTCCTGGACATTACGTTATTGAGATTGCGAATTCATAAGTGTTTAAGCGACGGATGAGCGTACAGTATTTTGTTAAAGTATTTGGCAAGGCGTAATATTTCGGTTCGTAAATGTTTCTTACATTTCAAAACTGTATAGTATTCACGGTATAACTTTAAATAAATATTTAGCGTTGTTTTAATATATTTTTTAAATTTTTTTCGAGCACTCGAAATAAAATAATATTTAGCAATATTTATCATTTAAACGGTAACGATTGGTTTAGTTAACAAAAAGTTAAACGAAATTATTTTAACATAAATAAACTTAAATAAAAGCGATTTTTGCTGTTTTTCAACATAAAAGTAAACTTACTTTAAGATTGTCAGTTGAAAGTGCCTAATAGAAATCTTGTTTAAAAATAGATTGAGGTGCAGCTATTTCTAGACGACTGAGCGTCGGTTTCAACTTTACTTGGATAAACCGTTATCCATTTTTTTAACATTTTAAAGCGTACTCCTTGCGAGTGTAGGGACTAACATCTACATTTTTTTACTCGGAGCTTACACAGAAAAAATATATTTATATATGTATGTATGTATATTGTACTTATGTACGTATATAATGTAAACAGGCATACCAACATACATACAAGATATTTACTTTGCCATAATAAGATATTTTAAAAAATAAAAATTACATTAACAGCTTTTACGAGTTTGCTTAGTAATTTACATTATTTTTTGTGATTTAAAAACAGAAAGCTTGCTGTGCTCAAGAGCTTATCAATCGGAAAACAAACTTCGTACTATCAAACTATCTTCCAGTATGCTTGTTTTAATTATTAAATTACTTTATTTAAAAATACATAGTTAAAATGTGTAATAAATTAAATTCGGCTAATTAAAAGTCTTAAAAAGTGGCTATCAAGCTCTCCATTGCGACAGCACTTTCTCTAAGAAGCATGATAAATTATTATTTCCTTCCAATCCAATTTATACCGATTTCAGACAGACGCATATACACATATATATCTACATGACTATAACTAAATAAGCAAATTGTGGCTCTATGACCAACGCACGATTGCCATACATTTTCCCTCTACTAATGTCAATACTTCAACTGTTGTACAGCTTTTAACTTAAGACTATAAGCTTATTGTTATTGCAAACGGCCAAAGCGCGCTGCCTTTCCCTTTCAAGTGCAAGCTCTTTATATGACACCCGATACGGTCTTCTCGTAGGGTGTGCCCAGCGTGTCGCGGCGCCGCGGTAGCGTGCCACTGGCCGTCAAGGGCGCCGACTCAGGGCAACCTAAGCTCGTTAACAGCTCCACCAGCGCTGTCGTCTCTTCGACACTGTACTGTGGCGCTGGTATACCACCATTTGTTGCCGGCGCTGCCGTTGCGCCACTTGCTGTGGCACTGTTCGTCGCATTGCTTGTTGTTGTGGTGGTGGCTGTGGTGGATGCGGTCGACGAACAGGAACTCGTATTGCTTGCAGTGCTCGAGTTGGTGTTCGTGTTGCTGCCGTTCGTCGCGTTTGCGACTGCAGCTGCGGCGGCGGCAGCCTTCAGGGATTTCGCTGTTGCCAGTGATTGTGCTGCCCGCGCATACGCCAAACAGGTGCGTCCCTCATGATCGGTGTGCTTAATGTTGGCTCCGTTCTATATAAAATAAGAAAAGGAGATTAGCAAATGCTTTTTGTTCTTAGAGAAGCACACAAGATTTGACTTACCCAGATTAGCAGCTGCGCTATGGCCAGATTTCCGATGGCACAAGCCAGGAGCAGTGGTGTCCGCACATCACGTGGACTCACGTTAGCATTGGTCACTTCACTGTTAGCGGTGGCGAGTATCAAGACAATAGACTTGATGTCCGATCTGAATTTGAGGGTAAAAGGAAGATATTAGACAAAAGCCATATATGTATGTATTGGTGAATGTTTCAAGTGATGTGAGGGCAATATTATGTTTCGACCAATAAATTGAGGTGGGGTTTTTTTATACTTAAATTATTTATTTATTTGAACTGTCCTCACTACCGTTGGAGATTTAAAAACAGCTGTTTTTGACATTAAATAATTTATATATTTTAATATTTGTTAAAAAAAAAAACTTTGTAATATCATATACATATTGCTATAAAAGTCATCTGGCTTAAATATTTTCTATTTAATTGAAATAATGGACTCATGTTTTGATTTGAGAAGTCGAGTGTCAATAGAATTCTGATACATTGCTTTTAATTCATTTGTTTGTTTACATTTGTTTTGTATGTTTACATATATTTTTATTTGAAGTGTCTGAATCAGCTGTCTGATTTTATCCTTACCGACAAAGAGCGCTAAATCAGAGTCGCATGAGGAGACTTTGAATAGCTTAACTTTAAATCGCCTAGTTGCCGAGATTAACAAGTGTAATTTTTACTAAATCTAATGATGATCTACTCAACAGCCTAAATCTCGTGATTATAATTTAAAAAATGTCTGTTTCACTCACCTGATCACCGCTTCTATTAATTGCTGTCCCGGCGTTGTATTTGTATTAGCATTGGATTGTGCTAAAAATTCTTTGGATTCATATTTGCTTCTTATCCACGCTTCCTTCTCCTCACGTGTAGAATTGGGCCTAGGTTTGGTGCGTTGTCGCGTATTCGCCTCCCACACAGAATTCGCCAAACTATTGCCTATGGCCAGCATTACACTGAGATGACCGGCTCTGTAGAATTAAAATGTTTGTTTTAATAAACAGTTATATTCCATTGACATGATCTTTAAAAAGTCTATACTTACGGCCAATCATCTAAGCCCAGCGAACGCACTTTGGAAATATGTGAACCCAAATTACGATGAATGCCCGAACATTCGATACACATGAGTACACCCAGATTTAAGCTAGCCCATTCCGGATCTGCAATATTTAGATTTGCATTAATATTACTCATTTCTAAATGAAAAAATTCCAGCAATTTCTGGTATGTTTCACTTACTCGGCGCATCGCAGTCCACGCAAAAGCCATTGCCCGGCACACGCGTGCGTATCGCCACCATTGAGGCCAGCTCACTTGTGGTTGCCGGTTTGGTTTTCGTGCTTTCGATACCCTGAAGGCTTTTGAAGATCTCCTGCTCAATAGCAGCCACCCATTCGTCACGATCCTCAGAGCTGGCTGCTTCAAAGTGCCACTGCTTGGAGTCGAGCGATACGATGAAAAACTCATAAATGTCCGAATCGTCCACTTCATTCGACTTAACGCTGCTGCTCTTCATACGGCGATGGCGTTTCTTTACATTTGGTGTTTGAGATTCTAATTTGTTTGCCGCATTGACAGCGAGCAATTCGCGTTGCTGCTGCTGCAGCTGTTGTTGGCTATCACTGCCGGCAATAAATGTCTGAGAGTTGGAGTTGGACATGGCTATGCCCTCATCACCGCTGGTCTGTTGTGAAGAATTTGATTTCACCGGTTCGCGTAGCGTGTCGAAAGCGGTGAGCAGCACCTTTTCGGTCACCTTTTTTTCCTTGTTATCCTTGACAATCGACAGACAGCCGATGCCTTCGCTCAAGCCGTTTTGACCATGGCCGCGTCCATTCGAGTGCATTGACGTTGTGAGCGCGCTGTTGGTGATGATCGATTTCGAACCGCGCGGTTTTTGTCCCGGTACCTTTACAGTTACGTACTGTAACGGTATTTCCTTACCATGCACATCGTCCATGTAATCGTGCAGCGATGGGTGATATGTCAGGCGCCCGTCATTGCAGAGCGTCACATATTTCTTCTTCCACTCCTTGTTCAACGATTTGCTGGAGCGTTTGTAGAGGTAACCCTGTTTGATTGGTATGGATCGTCCGCTACCCAATTCGCCATTTTTCAAATCCTTCTCGCCCTTCTTCGAGGAGGAGGGAATGAAGAGATTTGAACGCCGTCGACTTTTGCGACTTGTTGTAGGCGTAGATGTGGGTGTCGGCAGATCCTTACCACCGCCGCTGCCGCCGCCGCCACCACTGCCATTATCCCTATTCTCGCGCAGCGGCACCAAACTCAAAGGTGGCAAACTTTCAGCTGTTTGATGGCTCGATTGCTGCTGTTGTTGTTGTTGCTGCTGGTGCTGCTGCTGTTGGTGATGTGTGGGTGTGAATTTGGTGATGTTATTGTTTTCGTTTGTGAGCATCGTCAGTTCACGATCACGCTGCTGTTGCTCTTTTTGCTGTTGCCACGCCTTCTGACTGGGCGGCAAGCTCTGCTGCTGCTCGGTGTGCATGAAATCGGCGCTCATGCGCATCGGTATGTGATGTGACGACGTGGACAGCGCGTGATGGCGGTGAGGCAGCGTTAAATTACTGGTGGATACGGCGCCTTGCACCGACGAAGTGGATGCAGAGAAGCCATTTGCATTCGCGCCGCCATGATTGTTGGAGTTGTGGTGATAGGAGGCGATGCCGAGGCGTGTGCCTTGCGGCGTTGTGGGTCGGGAGTTGACGGTGGGGGGTAGGGGAATGCGCTGCTGGAGAATCTTCTGACAAGCTGTGTAGGAAGGGGAATTTTATTAGAAATTATGTGGGTTAGTATGGGGAAAAAACTTAAATATTTGAAGCCAACTTGGTAAAGTTGGTGGAGAGCGTAGAGCAGCTAAAATTGTATAAGAAATTTGTAAAGAAACTTACCGTCCTGAAACACTCGTTCAACATTGAGTCCATATGTAGCGCACGTTTCGTAGTACGAGCAACGCTTCAGGTCGTTCGCCAGTTTTCTCGCGCGAGAGTCATCGATCACACGTGGGTTGCGCTCACTAATTGCGTCTATGGAGTATAAGAAAAACAATAAAAATTAAATTTAAAAAATAAAACGCTTCAAATTCAATTTAACAAAACGCGGCGACAAAGTCAAGTATGTGTGAGTGCACTTGTGCACACAAAACCGATCAAAACACTTACCCTGTGTGCCAACTAAAATCATTGGCAAATCCTGACCATTGCGAAAATGCGCCATTTTATTGTAGTAATTGTAGATTGTGTTGAAACTGCTCTCGTTCTCGAGACTAAAGACGAAAATCACAGCGTCAACCCAAGCGGCAAACTGCAAGAACACAGAAAAAGGGTTGAATTTAGTAATTTGGGCAATGAGTAGTTAAAAGAAATTGCATCACAATGCAGCACTAAATAATAAGTTAATGTATGAATAAGTATAATGTATAACAAATATGTACGTGAAGCACAAAAACGTCTGCCAATTTGTATGTATGAGGCAATAAATAACTGCTAAAGTATAGAGGAATATTTAAATCTAAAGGGAAAATCATACTCCTTAGCACACACTTAGCGCCAGAATATGCTAAAGCATGCGCTGCCAAATCACAACAACTACTCGCATATGTAAGCCCTTGACTTTGCTATGCCTAAGTAAAGGTTAAGTAACCAAGGTACCAGCCAGCGACAACAAAGCAAACAAAAAACTCACTTACAAGCTAAATGTGAGCGCAAACAATACAAATAAATAATATTTATGTACCGTTATATGCATAGAAGTGTTGACGGCTGCACTGCGGTGCTTGAAAAAACAAAAGCTTCGAGTGGAGTAGGCGCTGAGGCGACGGTAGGCGCTTAATAGCTGCAGAAGTTGAAGTTCGAAAAGTAGAAAGGCATATTTCTTACATTTTTTACGTGTGCGACTGGACAGCGCAGAGAAATTTGCTGCAGCTTTAATTGTATGTGCTTGCAGGTGCACACATGCTCGGAACGAACAAGGCTCACAAAGCACTTGGCGCGCTTTACATGCATGCTTAATGAAGTGGGAGTCAACGAGGTGTAGCATAGTTTTGGGGGCAAGTAGCAACTTCACTTGTGTGTGTATTGTAGAAAACTGTATTCTTACTTGTATATGAGAGAAATTGAGAACGCAGCACTTTTTAAATTAACATTTTTTGGTTTTAGAGTTTATTTAAAATAAATGAGAATTTCACTTTTTTAAATTTTTTACACGCAAATAAATGTACCAACGTGTCCTGTAGTTTGAAGGCTGTCAGCAAGCAAGCTGAGGCAAAGGATAATGAACTTACAAAAGTTCGCTAAAATATCGCACTTTCTGCTACAAATATCTATGTATATATATGTATATGTGCATAAAGTGAAGTCAGCGTATATACATACATATGTACATACGAGTATGTCTATATATCGTCAGCAAAAATGCAAAATAACGTAACATCACTTTTCATAAGTGTACAAACGAAGGAAAAGCGGTATACTCGAAACTACTAATATTGAAAAAAATTTGAGTTTTGGTTATAAAATGGTTATATATTGGTTATAACATTGGTTATAAAGTGGTTATAAATTAGTCATAAATTGGTTATATATTGGTTATATCTGAGAGCGAAGCTGAAAAGTTTTAGCCACATATGTATAATAAGATGTAGTGAATCATAAGCAATAAAAAACTCAATTTCCTATTTTTTGATGATACGTTGTTTTGCATTTTAGGCGGCGATGTATACTAACTTCAAGTAAAGAAAAATCCAACTTGGAGTTAGGTGTATATTTTGGACTTGAGTGTGTTGCTCTGCATATTTGCATTTGTCTGACTATGCTACGCTGCATGTGGCGCATTGAAGTGGCAAATAACTGGCTGCAACAGCTTTGTTGCACGCCAAGCAGAGGCCGTGCATATATGTGTCTATTGCTACTGCTGCTGTCGTAGATGAAGGCTACAGTGTTATGCTGTTGCTACTGCTTATATGTATATGTGTATGTATGTATAATAATTGCTGTTGCAGAAGCTGTTTGTGGCAGTTGGGTGAATGCTGCTGCACAGTGCGCAGGATTATGAAACATTAGCAGCCCCAAAGTGCAACTCTCCTCAAAGGTGTGCGTGAAGGTGGCAATCAGCCTGCAACCTGTGTACTTCCGCTGGTTGAGAGGGTGTTTTTGTAGAGTTTCATGCCACAAGCGGAGTAATACACACAATACGTGCTCAGAGAACAAGCTACTGCAACAAATTACATACGTATATAGAAAATATATACATCGCTGTGTGTGTATGCGGGCTGCTGTGGGTTGGAGAGCGCCTTTGGTCAACAGACACAGCGGCTGCTTTTAAACAAATACGCTACAAACGGCTTAAATAATAAAAGTAGCTTACCCTTTTTGCAGTTGAAAAGTTGAAATTGAAAAAAAAATAGTTTTTTTTTTTTTAACTTTTTTACAGTTTAAACCATTTGGCGCCTTAAAGTATGCCTTTCACGTAGCAGCGTTTACAATGCACAAACAACAAAAAACAACTTCTAACACAATTTTCTAGGCTAAGCTCGCTTCCGCAACCGTCTTTCTTGCCAGCTAACACAACACTAACTCGCCGAGCAGCCAGTGAACCAGGAAGGCAGGCAAACAGTCAGCCGGCAACAGCATATACTCCAGGATTCATATTTGAAGCACACCAACACACACACATGGACACTCACACATACAGTGTAAAAGCTTGAGCTTCGGTCTCTATCTCAGTCTCAGTTGCTGTTGATGTTTCTATTGCTGTTGTTCTTATTGTTATTGTGTGCATTTGTAGGCAAATAAAATAGGAAAAATCGCTGGCACTGCAAAGTATCGACTACCCGGGAGACGAGGAGGAGAGTGGGTGTGCGCTTTAACGTGGTGGTCGGGGAAAATCCATTTTTTGTTTGTGCCAAAACAGCAGACGTCGGCGACGGCCACGGCAACAAATATGAATGGTTATGTTGGCGACGGCGGCAAAACGCAAAAGTACGTCAAGCATGGCAAGCGGAGAGCGGGTGTTGTTGTTGATGGTGGTGGCACGTACACTGGCGTTGGGGTGGTGGTGCTGTTGATTATGGGCCTCTGTGGATGGTAATGATGTCCTCGAGCGACGCGCTGGCGACACAGCAAATGACTGATGACTACATATCCTCGCGTGTACACACATACAAATGCATATGTATGTATTTGTGTGTAGTTTTGTTTCGGTATACGGCATACTATATGTCATGCATAAATTGTTGGCACGAAATATTTAATTGTATTGCTTTTATTTTCGCTGTTCAAATGGTTACATCGCCGAAGCGGAAGCGTGCACGACACAAACTCTGTCAACGGAAGGCACACAACGTGCTGCAACGATACTGCGAGTGGGTGGGGTAGGTGGTGGCAGTGCTTGTGTTTATGCAACAACAGCATAACAGCATATGAAGCAGTAATAGGAAAAGTGAATTTGTTGAGCTGCTTACAGCACAGTGTTTTAAAGCGTAACTTTTTCTGCCCTCGGCGCTTGATAAACCGCCGCACGCCAGTGTATGCGCACGATGTTGTGATTTTTGAACTCTCTCAATTCAATTCCGACCCATGCATTGGGTGAAATATGGCAAATGTATTCATAAATTTTTCTTTCATTTCGCCAATACACGGTGGAAAATTCGGGTAAATAATCAAAAGATCGTTTATATAAAGTTTAGTGAAAGGAAATTCATTATTTTTGCCCTACATTGATGGTTTATTAAAAGAGTTAGAAAGGTCCGATTTAAGTCGAATATGCAAAATTTTGTTTGATAACTTATTGCCATTTCGAAGGAAATTTCATGCCACTCTCACAGAAACCCTCGTCCCTATTGACAAATAATTGGAACAACCGATTTTTAAAAGCTTTCCTTGAGTCAAAGTACATCCCAACTAAGCTCCGGGAGCTTCTAGCGTACCACCGTTGAGTTCTGTGGCATGGCATTGTCCTGATAGAACCAATCCAATAAGATTTTGGGATATTGATTCTTTCAGACGGTCAATGTTACCAAAAAGAACGACCTTCGCTAGAGTCGCTTCGTAACGATGAAGTTGTCCTGATGAAACAAAATTTTTTTCATATTGGCCAAAGCAGACCATATTTTGGCGGTTGCCTCTTTCAGATGGTTCAATTGTTGACAGTAAAGGTCCGAATTTATAGTCTTTCTGTGAGGGAGCAGCTCATATTACATGATTCCAGGCCAATTTTACGAAAAATATAGTCAAACCATTTTGTCGTTTATCTTGGCCTGGTCACCGCGATTCGATCACTACCTTCTAATGTTGACGTTGTCATAAGGGACTTAATTTTCATGAGTATCCGCTTCAGAAATGGATAAGTTTTGTTGCGATTCAGCAGCGACTCACTGATGAAAATTCGGTCCATGAGGCTTTTTTTACATTAATTCGTGTGACACTCATTTGCCGAGCTCTTTTTTGCATCCAGTATTATTCAAAGGATTTCAAATATTATTTTGAGATGCTTAACTCCTAGGTAAATAAAACTGTGCTTATGTACATGATAGTCGGATTCGAGGATTTCTATTATTTTATAGACATTTTGGCTTTTCAGAGCTTGGTGAATCTTTGACAACAAAATCACCGCAACGAAAGCAAAACACCCCGTTATTGTGCGTATAGTATCAGTACCATTAGCACTATTTACATTATTAAACATCTAGTTTGCGTTTTTGCCTTTCTTGTTTGCTGTTGTTCATCTTTACAGAGAGCTCTAACAATATAGCTCTACAAAATCCCATTTTTCCAACGCTATATGGCATAACTCGATCGCAAAGTGGGATTAAAAGACAGCGGCTAAGCTAGGTCATGTCATCCGAATGGACGCAGAAAAAGAGGAAGACCTTCACTCCGTTGGAAAGATCAGGTGGAGAAGGACCTCACTTCGCTTCGAATCTCCAATTGGCACAACATTACCGAAAGAAACGACTAGTGGGCTGTTGTTAACTCGGCTATAACCGCGTAAGCGGTGTCTATGGCAGTAAAGAAAAAGCAGAAGAATCAAACTCAAACTATTCTCTTTGTATTTTAAATGAGGCAAAAATAACCAAACTTAAAGGAAATTCAGTTTACCAAACCTTACGTGCCTATCAAGGATCTAAGCGCAGGTGGTTTGAAGTGCACAAAAGAGAATAGAAATAGTGCAGCGGTAGGCAAATTATATGCACTAATTAGTTCCTTAGTACACGGATAAATAACTAATTATAAACCTGGCGTCTTGATTATGCAAGACGAGGGACTTAAAAGTGCACTAATACTCCCATATACCATAAATTTGCAGAAAGCTTGGTAAAAAGAGAGATCACGTGCACTTTTAACGAATGTATATGCACTAATGATTCACAGATAAAACTAAAAAATAAACAGGTTGGCAACACTACAAAAAAAGATAAATTAGATTATTGCTTGCTTTGCATCCTTTGTGGCAATAGCAACTCAAAAAAGTCACTTTTGCACTGTATACTCATATATAAAAGATGGCGCTAGCAGTTTTTCTATTGCTATATATAGTTGATGCCGTCTTTGGCGCAGATTTCATGCATGCGATTTGATGGAGTGTCCATTTGAAAGGCGCAATGCAGAAAATGTCAAATGGTTGCCACTGCCAGTCTGTCATTTGCCAGCGACAACCTTGAATGCAGCCTTGAATGGCGCTTGAGGAGACTTTTTAAGTGAGTGAGACTGCATTGGCGTCAGAATCACAACCGAAGAGGATATTGTACCATTTCATGAACGTAGTTAGTAGTAGCAGAGGACTTGTATTGCTCGCTGCTGGCAGCGTTATTTGCTTGCCACTACCACCGCTGCTGCTGTTGTGATGTTGTTGTTGATGTGAGACATTCTTTTCCAATTTGTCGGTTGTTGTTTCGAGCGCCAGACCCGAACTGCGCGTGCCGAGCTGCAGGCGCTTATGACTGTTTCACAACGCCCGTGCTAGAGCTTTCACAAATCACTGCAAGGCTGCAGTTTTTCTTTCTAACCGTGCGTTATAAATAGTAGACGCGAAGCGTCAGTGTGTGGCAACACGAAAAGCAAAAAATAACAATAAATAACGGTGTGACTGCTTGCAGGCGTTGCTGTTATCAGCGGCAGACGAGAAGTGCAACTGACATGAAGATAAGCAAACCTTTACTTCAACCGCTGGCTGCGGGGTGGACTCTTTATATTTCCATTAGTAAGCAAGCTTATGGGCGCCGCGAAGACGTATGTCGGCGTGGCTGCGCTTCCTTGTTAGGTACAGATTTGTTAGCGACGCTGCACGGCGGCAATGGCACGTGCACTTGAGACGCATATCACTTCAATTGGAGTCGTCAACTCGGCGCTCTAATGATCGTTACGCCGTCATTATTGTAGCAAGTACGAATTTTAAGTACAACTCAGCCTTGTGTGCATTATATTCGTATATGTGTCTACATGTATGTGTCATGTGTGGTTCTTGTCTTCAATCATGAGCGTAAACACTCTGCGGCAATACAATTGTCGTATGACGACTTCACCCACCGTTTCCTGCATCCTTCCTGTCGATCATATAAAACTAACACTTTTGTAATATCTTGTTTCCCTTCTAGGGTGCGCGTTGAATTTCCATTGCCCGCTGCATTGTTGAAGGTGTAGCAATTGCCATGAAATTAAATGGCCACAAGCCGCTCAGCGCGCTCCGTGCAGCACTTGCAAGCATAGACTGCGTTCGTCCATGGGTGGGTGGTGGTAGGTTGTCTTCGAAGCATTGAACTAGCGCATTTGCCTTCCGCTTCATTTGGTTCCGAGCCTTTGTGGTTGATTTTTCCTCGCATGCAAAGCTTTTTGTTGCGTGCCAAAGTGGTTGCATGCAGCATTTTCACACATTTATTTATGCTTTTGATGGAGTTACATATTCTCATTTATAAATCATGCATTTTTAATGCAAACCAAATGGTGATTTATATGAGAATTATGTACTCAAAGGCGAACAGTAGGAAGCAATGTACAAAAGATATGAAACTTAAGTGCACTGTGAGAAATTAGCGCAGACAAAAGATTTAAGAAACATATTTGAATGCTATGAAGCTGAAAGCTTTTGTATAAACTCTTTCACAAAACGTTTAATTTTTACACATAATTAAAGATGCATACAGTTAGCCAAACGGCTTGTTTTAACTTTAAAGGGTTTTTTCTCTTAAAATATCGGTAGTCGTAAAAGTCTTTTCGCATTTCTAATCAAACTTTAACTTATTTCTTTTTATATTTGTAATGAAATTTAATTAGCCGAATATATATCATTTTGGTCAAAAACTTTTTGCCATTTTTCCCGCTAGAGACATTTTTCCATCACTATAAAACATTTATGGTTTCTCGGCGAAAAGCTGCGACAAGTAATTTTCACAGACTTCTATTGAAGCCAACTTTACGTCATTAAGGGAGTTCTGCAAGGGCCGGCGCTATGTGGAGGATGTATCAAAACTTTTCAGCCAAGCTCTGCCAGTTTTTGCCGAGCCATCGAAGATGTGCGTGGTCTAACGTTGTCCTGAGGGAGGACAAAGCCCTTTCTGTTGATCATTTCTAGCCGTTTTTTTTGATTGCTTGTTTCAATCTCATCAGTTGTTGGCAGTAAAATGTAGACTCAATTGTTTGACTAGGCTGGGGCAGTTCGTAGTGGATGATTGCTTTCCAATTCCACCAAATACTCAGCATAACCTTTCGAAGCGTCAATCCTGGCTTTGCGACCATTTGTTGAGCTTCACCACGGTTGGACTATGAACTTTTTCGCACTCTCGCTACTATTCGCTTCTGAAATGGTTCAATTTCATTTCGTTTCAGCAAAGAATCGCAGATGTTAATTCGGTCTATTAAATTTTCACAGACAATTCATGTGGTACCCAAACATCGAGCTTTTTTTGTAGCCAGCCGTTTTTAAATGATTCAAAACCGTTTGACGATGAATGTTAGGTTTCTTAGCTTTTGTCATGGCTGCTTCTGTGACGGTCCTGGTCAATCTTTTCCATAATTTCTTCGACTTTTTCAACGATAGGTCGACCAGAGCGAGGTGCATCTTTCACATCGAAATTTCCAGAACGGAAGCAAGAGAATCTTTGTTGTGCTACACGAGCTGATACAGCATTATCTCCGTAAACTTCACAAATTTCATTGGTGGCTTGCGTGGCATTTTTCCCTTTTTTATACAAAAATTTCAAAATATAGCTAATTTCTTCATTATTTTCACTAATTTTTGAACAGCTGCAACTTTTTTTTCAATTTATTTTATTTTTTTATGTTAAATGAAGCTTAAAATCTCACCTTTCCAACACTATATGGTATGTCACAATGTGATTGGCAGGACTGCAAATATATGGCTGCAACGATATCTATGAGCAAAATACGAAAAGACTTTTTCGACTACCCAATATATCCATCATTAAGCGTATTAATTTTAAAAATAATTGCTTTTTCACAACTGATTAATTTTTCATTATTTTTACATTAATAACAAGCATTTGCAATGCAATATATTTTTATTACATTCGTAAACATTTGTTAATAGAATATTTTTTCAAAGTAAATACTCTATATGCACCCAACCCTTGATGCAATTAACCATTTTTTCAGTCTGCCATAAATATTCCATTTAATATTCATTTTGCATATAAAAAAGGGAATTAAACGCGTGAATTGATATTTCAAATGAAATGAAATTATGAAAATATGCACAAGCCAGCGGTATTAAAGGCTTAACGGTAACAGCAGTCGATTGCACGTGTGTGGAGAAAAAAATCATCATGAAAAAAGTTTCACTACCCAGAGCAAAGGAAAAAAGAAAAAAAAGGAATGTGAGTGTAGAACAAAAAGCAAACAGGGCGAGAGTAGAAAAAATAGCGGCGCGTGGCTGGCTCAAACCAAAAAGTGGAATATGAAAGTTCTACGGCAAACATATTAGAAATTGAAAATTGTGAAAAGCGGGATTACAACTATAATCCCAGCAACTAGCGCGTTGCACAAGCGAAAATTACAAAAATATCATAACGGTATGTACATACATATGTGCAGCTTTAAGCCGGGGGGTTGAACGGAAAATTCGCGCGCGCAATTTTTACTTTTTTTAATTCGCCTTTCACGATTTATCGCTACGAGGTTGGCAAATATTGATATATTGAAAAATTGCACAAACAAAAGCGCTGTTGACTTCGTACAAAGAAAAAAAAAACGCTGCGCCGAAAGAATGCAAGCACAACTGCGTTTGTTGTATTTGTCGAAAGGCTTAAAGTCTATAGAATATAGAATAGGGTCACCAAGAGCGAATGTGGCAGCGACATGCTCCTGCGCGCCGTTCCCCACTCGCACACGTCACTTTCGATTGCCAAATATTCGCGCCTCCAGCGCGGAATTAGAGGAGAAATTCGCAAATCTCCTGCTGGCAGCACAGTCCCTGATTGTGCCATTTTTCAGTATGGTAGAATGCAGAAGGCTTTAGCATTTATTTAAATAACAAAAGTGCATTCTTCCCAAGCATTAAGGGTTGAAAACACTGATGCCCAATTTCAAAACCGCACGCCTCGCAAACATATGTTTAAACACACATACACATACATGTACGTATTTCATGCCGTTTATGCCAGCATAATTGCTTCACATGCATATGTCTGCCTGAGGCACTCATATCGTTCGTGAGCCAGCAGTCAAGCGACTCCTTGAGCGCCTAAAATGCCGCAATTGATTTGCCATCGATCCGGTTGTGCGCCGGACCCGCAGGCATGCGGTCGCCATGTAAATGCATTTACAAGTCACACATACATACATATGCAGGTACTCACTTGTCATGTGAAGCGTGTCATATGGCCGGCCACAGCCACAGCATAACGGTTGACCGACCATTGTGCATGCTAGGCATTTGCAGACTGGCGAAAAAAACGCGCCCACCCCAGCACTCGCACTCGGCCGACGGCGCTTTTTAATGAATACTTAACCTAGGCCGTCTCATTTGCGGCGGTTTGTCGGCTTTAAGCCGATTGTTTGTCGTGTTTGGCTGTGTTTAGTGGTGCTGTGACAGTTGGCCCTTTGTAGTGCCCAGTTCACACTTTGACACTTTGCAAATAAACAGCCGACGAGAACGAGGCATAGAAGGGTCTATATGTGCGAATTCACGGGTTTCACTTATTTCTGCTTGGAATTTAATGACACAGCGACCGAAAGGTTTCGGCTAAATGCCAAAGTGTTGTTTAAATTTACTATTATTTGCTCTTTAGGTTCGAAATCGATTGCTTGTTTGTCAAAGCTGCTTTGGTATTTACTAAGTGCTCTGGTATTTATTAGTAGAGTGTGAATTTTACTTTACATATTTACGTATGTATAAGTATGTCCACAAATTCTTAGGTCATGACACCGCTTGTCAGTGTCGTTGTACAATTTTTTTGTGGTAACCTTATTCTAGCGACTTACATTAAAGCTCTTTCTATGTTCTTCGCTTATGTGCATTCCTAACAATTCTAAATACCACTCCACATACGGTAAAATAGAGACAGACAGCAAGCACAGATGAGCTGTCATGTGCGCCGCGTCAAAAGACAATGAGAGAAATGGTGAGGGAGGCGTCCACAATGCGAGCAAACTCCGGTTGTGGTTATTTACAGGCATGTAACCGATGAAAGCTTATTTTGTAGGCACCAGCAGGTCGTGCGTACGTGTGTGTTTTTATCTATTTGTGTTTACTTCAAGAACTTTAATCGGATTTGTATTTACTGTGGTGGTTGTGAGACATTTATACAAATGAAAGTAAATGAACTTGCGCTTTTTGCTGTTTCCTGGATAGCAAAGCGGATATAGCTTTGCTATTCCCGTTTCGAGCTTCGAAATAAATATTTAAGTATGTAAACGAAGTCATAATGAAACAATGGGACGTTGTGCGTACACTAAATTAAACTTTTGTATATTTTTTGAAAATCTCATATTTCGATGAAAATGTCTATCACAAAAACATACTAATAACAAATTTTTGGAAGACAAACAATTCCAATATTTTTTTCTTTATAATATATGTATGTACATTGTACAACATATATAGTTCAATTAAATGTAATATATTTTTGATACGTGAGCACAAAAAAAGATTTGTTTGGTTTTTACTTCATTAAAGTAAAATGCTTCTCTATTGCTAAAAAGCTCGCAACGCATGGAAGCTTATATCATTGAGATAGCTTTAGAAATAGATATAAATATTTTGTGAACTTAATTAACTACTTATTCTTCATTGACCATATTATTGTAATTGAAACTCGACCCCTTAAAAAAATATACAAAACTTATCTGAATGGATTGAGGAAATTTAATATTTTTCGTAATAAGCTTAATGCCCAGGCAAGTGAGAGTGCTTAGCTCATGGCAAGAGTAAAATAATTAAAGAGATTAATATATTGTCTTTTAGGAATTTCTTATATGCAATATTTATACATATAGGGATTCTTACAAATTTTCCAATAAACGTTCATTAAAACTATTCAAATTTCCCCCAGCATACTAACCTAAATCCAGTCAAGCAAAAAGTCAATAAACTTTTTATGCTTCCAAACTTATGTATAAATCTGTCTGAGTATAACCCAATAGGAGTCATAGAAAATAAAAGTAATAAGCGAGGAACGAACACAATGTAAGCCTCCGCTGTGAAATATGAAATACAGCCATAAGCACTTATTCTACTGTCATTCTTCGTATAGGAATCTTACTGACAATAAAGACACTACGAAATAAGGCTTCTGCTTTACACTCGCATTATTGTGCTGACAAACAGTTTTATTGTTTTTCTCATTCTCTTACAAACAATGTGAAAAAAAAATTCGCTCGAATTCCAAAGACAAAAGCACACCCTCTGCTTTTTGAGACTGAGGCTGTAAGTCTGCAAGTTTGAGTAGAATCTATGTATCGTAAATAACAAAAAGGACAACAATTGACCTAAATACGGATCATTTGCAATTGAAAACACTTTGTTAGTTTGACTTTACACCCCAAAGTGCCCACACTCTACGTGTTTTCACTTCCGCGAAAGCAATCTCGCAATGACTTGGGATGATAAACGATTAAAAGTGCAAAAGAGTGGGCGCAGATATGCTACGAGACAGTTTATGCATATAGAAAGGAATATATCTTTTATTGTTGCGATACTTTCTGTTGCTAAGAAAAATGTGACTTTAAAGTACTTTTCTCCAGACTTCAACTTAATTGAAAGTGCTGTAAATAACTGTGCTTTAACACATATTCCTTACGAAGTTTGTAGTACTTTTGCAGACTATTGTAGTAATAACTCCCTTTGACTCCACAAAAATATAATAGTCAATGGGTTTTAAAGTTAACAATAAGCAGGACTCTTGTGTAGAAAACAACGAAGGCACGAGCAAACCTTTGGCACTTTTACCTCACCGAGTCGCACTCAGTCAAGCAAAACGTGGAGGCAGAAGTAGTAGCATTGTGTAACGGCATTACAAAGTGAATGGAGAAAAATGCTGTGTTTGTTGGAGGGGAAACTGTTTTCGTGTGTGAGTGTGCGTGTTTGTAAGGGTTTCCGTATGCGCCTGTGCGCAGTAGAGCAGCCAAACTTAATGAGGTATATGGATTGTGAATAAAAATGAGTGCAACTGAGAAAGTTTTCAAACAAATATATGCGTTATTGTTAGCAGTTTGAGGAAGTAATGAAGCACTAAGTTGAAATAAATAATAGTTTTTTTAAAAAAATAATTTAAGCAACAGTTTTATGTGGAGAAAAATGTCCCATTTGACAATTCCCTGAAGGAAATTGCTAATGAAGATCCATATGCAAGTAGAGTAGGCGAAGATTAATTCCTAGACATTACACTCAACAACATGAGCTGAGCTGGGAAGAGCTTTAGAAAGAGTGCAACAAAAACACATAACAGGCGAAAGCGTTTGGTGATGGTTAATTAGTCTGAATTCGAGCTTTTTACTTAAACAATTAAAAAAAATTTATTTAAAAATATAAATTATAAAAATTAAATTTTTTTTATTTAAAAACCAAATTTAAAAAAAAATAAAATATTTAAAATTTAAAGCGCTCGAAACTCTAGACTAGAATAACCGCTTATCAAGGAAAAATTAGTAGTATTGTATAAACAAAGAAGAGTGAGTGGAACAATTAAAACCAGTGATTAAGATTTAAAATCTGAGGGTGAAAGAATGTGAATTGTACAATTTTACTAAGTAGGTAGCTGATGAAGACACTGATTTGCTGCAGAATGCCATTACAACAGATTTCTCAAAGAACTAAGTCATAAATAACTTTGCTGCCAAAAACACACCCATTAATTGCGTTGCTTACACAATTTTGTGGAGTACGTCATGTTAATAGCGGTAATTGATAAAAAAAAATATATTTGTCTAGCGTTTGTTGGAGCGGTGTGCTTTTAAAAATTCGCATTCATGAAACCTACCCGTATATGCCTGTATAAAGCAGCAATGCGTCAACAATTACGTAGTTTATGACGTAAAAGTTTTATTATCGAATTAACTACAATTTGCACGACAATCAAGGCAAAATTACTTGCAAGGCCAAGCCTAAATGTATACTATGTTATTAATGAATAAAAGCTATGCGAAAACATAGCACGCGTTTAGGCGCCTAAGCTATTACCTGATGATAAAGTAAAATCATTTAATAGCTGACGTAAATTGGCAAACTATTTTGGGTGGTCATAAAATACTCAATTTCAAGATTCCACAATCATTTAATAGCGCTTGACTGCATATTGTTATAATGTTATCTTTACTGCGTTACTATGGGACGGATTTTAATTTAAAAAAAAATTACTTCTTCGTCTACATAGTTTTCATCAGGTATTAAGCACTTATGCCAGTGCTCCTTCCAGTTGTCGAAACACTTCTCAAACTCGATAGCTTTTCGCTCGTTCAGTGATTTTCATCTATCTTGTAAAAAAGTCACCCGGAGTCATGTCTTGCAAAAATGGTTTTTCGGGCATAGATACGGTATTACTTTACAAGCAACGAAGTGTGAGCTTTTAGCAAACGAAAATCGTCAAGACAAAGTAAGCAGGAATAAAGCTGAAAATTTTACTCCAGAAGCGCGTATGTCAACATAATAAAAAACAACTGACAATTCAAGTATCTAAACCAGTATCTAAACCCGCGAAATTTTAATTATTTTCTAAAAACAGCGGTGTCTACACCAGTGAAGAAGAAGAAAAGTTTAATTAGGTTCTTGAGTAAAATGAAAATCGGGACATACAAAATAGTAATCTTTCGATGCATTTTACACAAAGTTACAATATAATTTTTTTTTTATTTAATAATTTAATTTAATAATATTTAAGAATTTTCTTATAGTACCTGTTTTTTTTAATTAATAAATCTTTTGCATGCTTACCTGCATTTCTGGTGGTCCGCCTTCATCTCTTATCAGTAATAAATAACTTTGGCCATCTATGAATACTTCCTTCTTAAAGCGACCGCCTTCAGGCGACTCCTCTTGCATATAGGAACCAGTTAAATAACGATGCACTAAAGCTGATTTGCCAGAGTTCAATGAACCAACTATGCCTAGGCGCAAGTCGGGCACTGAACGTGAGATCGTCCATTCTTGACTGTTGACGAAAGAGTCTGTAAAATGCAAAGAAAAACAAAACCTTGATATACACTACTGATTTTGAAAGACAAAAAAATATGAAACTTAAAAAAAAATTAAATATAAAAACAAAAAAATAAAATAAATTAAAAAACAAAAATAGGAATTAAAAAAAAAAAAATAAATAAAAAAATATAAAAAAGAATTAAAAAAATAAAAATTAAAAAGAGTTAAGAAAAAATTAATATTAAAAAATGAATAAAAATTAAAAAAAAATGAATGAAAATTAAAAAAAAAAAATTAATGTTAAAAAAAATTAAATTAACAAAAAAATAATTTTTTACTAATATGTAAATAACCGCGCATACCAAAACGTTTTCATTGAATCGCGACCAAACCCCTTTTTGCTGGCAGTTTATGGTATTTTTTAGCTAGTTATTGGTAAATCCGTTATTAAGAATTTATTCAAATTACCAAAATCTCAGCCAATTAGTATGCAATGCACAGCCAAACTTGTATGAGTATATAATACGCACATATGTATGTATAGTATGCTTATTTTAAAAAATATTTATGCTAGCTGTAATCAAGTGCCGACAGTCATACATGTCAATTATAAAAATTTCGGCGAGTAAAGCCAAATGTCTTTTAAGCATTTAATTTGCCATGTTAACTGCTGAAATGTGAAAAAAAATCCACAAACGTTTATATTTTGGTAACAACATAAAAGCCAGTAATCCTCACATTTTATGACAATGGCAGCCATGACATTTTGACACTATTTCACAGAGCAATAGCTGAAAATGTAGTGTGGATGAAAATATCGGCATAGCTAACTCTAATTCTGGCAAGTGTGAGAATAATTTAAATAAAATAAAAATCATTGCTTTTTAATTGCCAGTTGGTTTCTAGGAAAATAATACATTTAAACATACATATATATAAATATATGAGTGTTTGTGTGTAATAATAGCGAATTATTACTTCCTACTCAAAATCTCAGGTAACTGGCGTCGCAAGTTCAGTGAACGGGCCGAAAAAGCAGCAGAACTGACAATTGCCAGCAGCCTTTTGACAGCAAGCAGCGCTTACGTAGGGCACATACGTTCAACTACGCTCGTTACAGCAAGCAGTTAATGCCGCATGAGCAACCAACAAGCGCGTCTCATTTCAACGCTCTATTTTATGCTACTCTAGCTTGAGTATCGCAGCGACCAGTGGCTCAAGCTCGCTACTATGAGGCTACATACGTGTCTGAGAAGGAACTTGTTTTCGACTTCCTCGTGTTTACTGTCGTTTTTTAGCCAGCAGCCAGTAGTTTTTACCTACACACACAATTAGCATCGTCTTTGTTTTGCAAGGCGTAGCCGTGTTCCGACAAAAAAGCACAAACTCATGAATGACATACTGCAGATCTATGGCAGGCAAATGCTGCATTGCCTTTGAGTTATCCTTTGTGTGCCGCTCCTACCGTTACTCCTCAACATAACACTAGCTAATAGTGAAGCTGCCGCTTTTACTTGCAATTGTTCGTGCTCTTGTTCCTGCATTTCTTTGCCTTAGTCGTTGCTCATTCTGCAAAATACACACTTATGCTGTGATAGCAACACGCGTCTTGCCCTTATGCGTCCATCATGGCTTTGATTGACAGCTAGACGCACAGACAGGCAGGCAATCATCACACAACATATTATTCTCACACATTTGTCCGCCGCACACAAAGCCAGTTAGACTGCCAGAAGGGCAACGAGTCTCTGGTTTTCTTTACAGTTAACAATTGCTTACTTTCTGGCTGGACACTCTCGTGATTTAAATGCGTTGCTACAGTATCAATTTTTCGGCAAATTTGTAACTTTTATTTTGCCCTTTATTTGCACGACTCGATCTTGTTTTGAGTTGCTTGAAAGACAATAAATTTCGCATTGTTCAATTTGGAAAAGCGCAATTTTGCTACAACTTCAATTTCCAGTCTTTTGTGTTGCTTTTGATAATTTTTTGCAAACATTTTATTTTTATTTATTGTTCGTCATTGTGTGACGTTTCAAGTAGCGTTGCGAATTCGCAAGTGTGTCAGCTGCTTGATGCTGTCAAGCAAACGTCACATGTCATCGTATGTCGTCAGTTGTATGCATGTTTAGCGAGCGAGTTGCATCGGGCGGTATTCGTACTCGTACTTCTTCACATGCTGTCAAACGTGTGGGGCATTGGTTGATTCTTCTAAACTCAAACATGCAAATTATATGGTACAGAGTAATAGTAAATTATTACTGTATTTAAAAGGTCTTTGCTTTACTTTTTTTGTATCGAAATTGGAAAAAAGAACTTTCGGAGCGTACAAAGTGCCAATTTGCAGTATTTTGAGAGGTTATACAGGAGGGCTGAGAGATATAATATACTTATCGAGTGCAGTTCTTATAGCAAAAAGAAGATTTGTATCGTAATTTTAAGTGATCAGTTCCTATGGCAGCAATATGCTATACTAGTCCTATCTGAAGAAGTCCTATTTTGAAAGGTTATGCTGAGTGCTGGGTGAGATTGGAAAGCAATCATCCACTATGATCTGCTCCAGCCTGGTTGATTGATTGATTCTACATTTTGCTTTCAAGAACAGATAAGAAGGAAGCAAGCAATCGAAAAAAGCGGCCAGAACTGATCAAAATAAAGGGCTTTTTCTTCCATCAGAACAACGCTAGACCACACACAACTTAAATGACTCGGCAAAAACTGGGAGAGCTTGGCCGGGAAATTTTCATGCATCCACCATATAGCCTTGCATCATCGGACTTCCATTATTTTTGGTCAATGCAAAACTCCTTTAATGGAGTAAAGTTGGGTTCAAGAGAAGTCTGTGAAAATCGAAAAGTTTTACACTGATGGAATAATGTCTCTAGGGGAAAAATGGAAAAAGTGGTCACCCAAAATGGTACATAGTTGGATCATTAAAGTTCATTATGAACATAAAAAAAAATGTTAAAGTTTGATTAGAAATACTAAAATACTTTTTCGATTACCCTATATAAATTCTAATATACTTTTAGACACCAAAAAATCAGTATATAATTTATATAAATAAAGGCGAAAATCTCACAAAACACTTTAAGTGAACTCCGCGCTGTCAATGTTATCAAAAACGTTCTTATAAGCTCTTGACTTGTCAATGTCAAAGCTCTTTACTGCTTATTGTGGGCGGGCGCTAAGAAATTGATTATGTTGAGAATGGCACATGCTTTCTATATACATAAATAAGTAATAATATATACCATACTTATAAGCAAATCATTAAAATTTAAGCGTGCGCAGCTTGTCAAAAGCATCAGCGGCGTACGCAGGCGTATAATAGCTGGTTTGCCCATAAAAGAGCCGCTTGACGCATGCCCAAAGCCTAGTCAAATTGCCTGACATGCAAGTGTGCCTATAAACGGCGGGTGTTGCAAAGTATAGCCTTCGGCGCACCGATTTCGTGGAGTTGTCAATGTCAACACGAGCAGGCGATGCACAATATGGGTTTATTGACATGCAACATATGCAGTGACGGTGTCACTTGACAACAGAAAAAGTCAATTTTTGTGTCTATAAACAATTCTGAAGCATTGAGCTTCGTTGATTTTTATTTTCATTAGCAAAGTAGGTTCTTTTAGTTGTGTTTCTATTATATTGCAAATATTTGATTTAAAAAAAAAATCTAATAATATAAAAGCTCCAAAAAGCTTTGCGAGGAGAAGCTTTAAAAAACCTACCTAATTTTTGATTTTAATAAATTTTTAAAAATTTTCTTATTATTCATTTCAAATCTTACAATAACAGATGTGTGGCAGCTCACTTTTCGCAATGAGCTCTGAATATAGCATATCGTTTTGCGTACAAAAAGCTTTCAGCGCAAACAAGGCTTGGGTGGCAATCGGCGCACATAAGCAAAAAG
This sequence comes from Bactrocera correcta, assembly GCA_027475135.1. Lineage (NCBI taxonomy): Eukaryota > Metazoa > Arthropoda > Insecta > Diptera > Tephritidae > Bactrocera > Bactrocera correcta. The sequence continues at coordinate 134,309,810 of CM050325.1, read as the reverse complement.
GTTCACCACCAAAACAAATTAGCCAGCTCTCGCTGCATCAAATCGAGATAAAAAGTGCTTTGAATAAAAGCAAAAATAAATAAACCGTGAATTTAAAGTTCCACACACACTTCGGGGTTAATAACGAGCGATCAATTTCATAAGCCTGCCACTTAAGAAAATATTAGAAATAACAGCAGCAGTCAAAAGAAGCAACAGCGGCAGGAAACTTTTCTACAAGAAACGGTTCGTGTGTTTGTTATGTAAATTATTTAGGGGAGTGATATGTTTAAGCATGTAAAAAAGGCTTCCTCTTAAAATAACACAGGATGATCATAAGAAGCGCGTTTGGACAATAGCTGACCAGATGGAAGGGCAAATTTGTTACTACATATGTATAGGTTTAAAAATACATACATATATATTATATAAGTATGATTGTGGTGTGGCAGTTAAGGCTACTCTTCATAAAGCCGTGATAATCGCTACTGAGAGAGGGTTAATCTTGCAGGGCGAGTAAGACGCTAGCAGACGAGTTTTTGGGTAACTGGATACCGACAGATACACGTGAAAATTGCTGTATTATGAGTTGTTAAAACATCGTAAAAAATAAATTCATAAAATACGCTTGAAATGCGAAATCTGTGCCTTGGCAATGACACAACAGCAACAAGAAAAGGTAATTTATGTAAGAACGCTACTCCAGAAACACACAGAAAACAGGAGGTGGTCAGTAGTAGAGACCACAAGGCGTTGTTCGTGTAAACAAAGACAAGCGGCAAGGGGTGCAGGGGATTACAGTAAAATTGAAAGTACAATTATCAGTGCATGATATATTTCGCCTCGTATGTGAGTGTGTAAGTGCATGTGCAAAAGGCGGTTTGTAGGCAGAGCACTACGGGTCAACGCAGTGATATGCTAACATCCACGCATACCACATACATATATATGTATGTATGTATGTACGTTGATTTAATGTTATATTGTCTTTCACTGCCTGGTTTGGCAGCCTTGAGATGCGCTTGTCGTGCAGGCTTGTGAATGTGTATTTGAAGAGCTCACTTGATTTCGATTTTTTTAGTACAACATTGGCGTTCGCATGCGCTTGCCGGCAACACGTTTAACCAGTTCACCAAATGGTATGAAATTAAATGTAAATGAATGTTGAAAACAAACTATGTTTGTATTGGAATTCGTACCTTGTTTGGGCGAGAAGCTTTGCGAAATTTGCTTAAGCGCAGCAATAGTGTACCAGATTGTCATTCAAGTGAATGCAATTCATACACAAATGCTTATTTTAATTAGTAACAAGAAAACATGTTAACTTCGGTTGCATCGAACTTGATTTTCAAGGGTCAGTTTATGTGACAGCTATACACTATAGCGTTTCGATCTGAAAAGTATATTCGCAGATTGCAGCATTGCTTGAGGTAATAACGCATACCAAATTTCGTGGAGATATCTCGTCAAATAAGAAAGTTCTCCATACAAGCATTTGATTCCGATCGTTCAGTTTGTATGGCAGCTATACGCTATAGTCGTCCGATCTAAAAATAATTTCCGAAGCTTGCCTTGGATAATAAACTATGCCAAATTTTGTGAACATACCTCGTCAAATAAAAAAGTTTTCCATACAAAGACTTGAGCTCGATCGATCAGTTTGTATGGTTTTTTTATAGTGGACCGATATCGGTGGTTCAGAAAAGTGAGCAGATTCTTAAGTAAAAAGTAAAAGTAACAGATGGACTAGTATGCTCATATATAGACATATCAACGGACATGGGCCAAATGGATTCAGCTTGTTATAGTGATCATTCACATATGTACATACATACATACATATAGTTATAGGATCTTCGACGTTTCCTTCTGGCCAATACAAACTCCGTGATTTCGAAAGTAAATTTCGAAGCTCCAAACGCAAATTTCATTCATGAAGCTGGCTCTTTCATTACTTTCCCTCATTAGCGCTTTGATCAACATTTAATTATACCCTTTATGAATCTATCTATCTGCTCAGCGCAACAAATCGAAAGTCAAACAGCTAATTTAACAAATGTCATATTAGTGAGAGAATAGCGAAATTAGCTAAGCCTAGACAGCATAGCAGACAAGATTCAACGAAGTCAAGTCATTGATTCACCTCGACTCACCAAGTATATAGCCGATGAAATATGCCATTTGTTTTCTAATCCTCTAAGTATGTAAATTTTTATTAATTGCACTTTCTATGCTCGATTTTTCTGTAAATAAGCGAGGGAAAAACAAGCAGACAGGATTAACTTTTGACACAAGCGTCGTAAGCAGCGTAAGCGCTGACAGATGACAAATGAAATGTCAAATCGAAGGTTATCATTAGCGCGCTGCAAACTTAAGCTACTTTCATGCATAATTACTTACTTAAAGAAAATGCAAGAAAACTCACTTTGCAGCAAGAAAATGTCGACTGGTTGGTGGCTTAAAGGGGTCGCAATGTTTTTGCGCTTAAATGTCAAATTGACAGATGAGCACAACACATGTCAAATGGTAGGAAAACGGGAGCTCCAAAGGGTGTATATACATACATACTAGTTGAAAGTATATTAATGATGCATATGCAAAACACAACATAAATAAAAAAAAAAACAGTACACCCAGTGACAAACCCCGAAATGGACAGCGCTGACACGGCGTTCTGCTATGATTATGCAAACGAACATTGCGGTGAAATTTACATATGTAGCTGTATATTTATATCAAGGTAGTCTGCTTGTCTGCTAACTAGCTCAGAGTGAAAGGTGAAAAACACGCAAAAGAAAAGCAGCGACTGACAAGCTTGTTATGGAATTTCTAATTAGAGAACAAAAGCATGAAATTGTGTGGTGCGCGCTGCGAAAGAAAGTGAAAGAGTATGCAGCTAAGGGTTACGTAAGGAGGTTACAAAATGTGGAAATAGAAAAGACGAAATAAAATCAAACAAAAACCTCACAAAAGCGGAACGAGGAAGTATGCTTTCGAAATGCTCTATTTTCTATTTTACTTTTGTAAACAAAACAAACCGGTTAAGTGTGTATGTTTTTCTAGGCCGGCCCAAGTGTGAATGGAAGGGTCAAGGATGCTAGAAATGTAAACAAAAGTGACTTGAATAAACAAATACAAAGGCTAAAGTACGTACTCGCCGTAAACAAAATACAAACTAATTATATTTATTTGGACTTATGAGTAAATATATATAAATATTCATATAGGACGACTTTCTCAAATTCTTTGGTGATTCGTTATATTACCCCGAAAACCAGCTGTTAAATTAGCTTATGTAACATAACTGATATCTTTGTGCTTCTCGACTGCAAATGCAAGTGATTTAAGGAGTAGGCATTAACTTTGATTGATTGGTTACTTACTGGTTGACAGCGTTGACAGTTGGTGTGTGCTGGCATTTATTTGTTTAAAACGGTAATTTTTTAAAGAGTAGGAAATACGAGTACGAGGTTTGTTTTCAAATAAAAATAAGAAAAACTTAGGTTGCGGCGAAGGTACAATATCTTTCATAAATACAAAAGATTTCATACAAGAATTGCTTTTTAATCGGCCTGTTTGTATGTCAGCTATAAGGTATAGTCGTCCCATCTAAAATTTTTTTCCAAAATTTTTGCCAAATTTTGTGAAATAAAAAAGTTTTTCAAACAAAGACTTGAGCTCGATCGATCAGTTTGTGTGACAGCTATATGCTATAAAGACCCGATATCAGCGGTTCTGGCAAATGAGCAGTTACGTGAAGATACGTGAAGAGAAAAGGACGTCCGGAAAATTTCAAACCAAGATCTCAAACTCTGAAGGACTAGTTCACGCACAACGGACAGAGAGACGGCTAAGTGAACTCAGCTCGTCATGCTGACCCCTTGAAGGGTATAAAAAATTTAAATGTCTGACAGTTTGAAACACAACAAGAACACCAGAAGAAGAACGTAAGGAAGAACCAAATGACTAATGACAATTTTAGGCATATAATTTTCTGTATTCTACTTGTTACTAGCATACTCTAAGGCAATAAAATCGAGTTTTATGATGATTGAGCCGCAAGAGCCGTGTCAATTTTGCTACCGGAAAACCACCGGGAAAACATTTGCGGTCACATATGCCAGCTGTCAGTTCTACAACAGTTTTACTAGCAGAAAATAAGTTGAGCATACAGAAGCTGAGACGATTGGGGATTCCTCCGTTTATCTCCTAACTAACCACATTGTGTTTGGCTGCAAAGTGTCGTAAAATTTTAATGACCATGTCCACTTATTTTTTACGACAATTTGACCAAAAAATATGCCGCACAAACGCGCACGTGCCGTAATACTGGTTGTACCGATATTTGCTTGGATGTGTGGTATACAGGTAGAGTTGAGTGAACAAACCAGCGATAAGTTTGCACCTTTCCGTGGTTAGACATAACTTTTTATTGCTGGAGTTGTATGCTGACCGGCGCCTACAAAGTCATATAAAACAAAAGTGCGTTCTATTAGACATAATATCCCATATTATCATTATCATGCAGTTGCTTCCATGCTACCACTTTGGACCGCCTATCTTACTTCCTGACATATTTAACTCTGCAAACATTATAACTTCCTATCAAAGTGCTGGACATTCTTTGGACTGGTTAATACTCTACTTTTCCTCAGTCATATGTGGCAGGTGATGTGTTGTCACTCTCATATAACAGCTGATGAACACATGTACATACATATGTATGTCCGTCGGTACACTGCTATCCTTATCAGCTAATGTTTTTCATAATGCTCTCAGCTTATTCGTGTTGTCTTGCTGCTTTTGTTTCATGTCGTTTAATTTTATTTTACGATTTTGTGCTGTGTTCCCTAGATCTACCGGTCAGGCCGGTCAGTGCTGGTATTAGACTTTTACGATAATCTTGGCAATATTCGTTTGTTTGCTTTGTTTGGTCAAATGTGACACTGGAGCCCATTTAAGGCTTTTCCTACACTCGCAACTTGAAGTGATTTCTTTTAATGACTGCGACCTCGAAAGTATGCCTGCTTTCATATGACCCCTCAGAATTTCTAAGCTAAGTTTAAGAGTACATATGATAATTTAACGAAAATGTGTTTTTATAAATTATTAAATGTAATTACTATACCTTCTAAGCCATTTACAATATTTTAGTATATCTTTGGCTGAATTCTATCGCTTCCATAACATAAATATGTATTATGATCTAACCTATTATTTCTTTTTATTATTATTTTATTTACACATATTTTTATCATACACTCTAGGTTATCAGTACATCGTCATCTAAAACGTAAAACGACGTAACGTCACTTGCCATAAGCTTACAGGCGATGGAAAATAGATATAAAGCAAAAACTAATATTGAAACAAATTTGGGTTTTTGTTATAAAATAGTTATATATTGGTTACTATATCTGAGGATTATTTTCAATTCTTTTTATGATACGTTGCTTTGCATTTTAGCTGACGATATGTAAAAAAAAAATTGTATGCTACAATATGAAAATTAAAATTTCTAAATACAATATCGAGCTGTGTTATTTTACTCATTTCCGTCATATTGTGTAACCATAATTTCCGCTTGAGTTACTCAATTGTTCAGCTTAATTAAATCGCAATTATTTACGCTAACAATATCAGCACGCTTGAAATGTATTAGAAAAATAGTTTGGCCCTTAATATTACATATGAATATAGTACGCGCTTTTAGCGCCAACTAGCGAAAATACCGCAAGACTTTTTTGACAACGTAATATTACATGAGTGATTAGGAACACGCTTTCAAATATATGTACATATTAGTAATTATTTACATACTTAATGTAGAAGTGCGACTGCAAGCCCTGAACTTTTGTTATCGGCTTTTGCGTGCGTTTAATTGTTTTTTATACACAATATTAGAACAACATTAGAACATATGGCACAAGTGCTAGAGAGGTGCTTATGAAAGTAGTATAAAATATGTTTAATAAACGAGGAATAAAATATTACTAGGGATGCTTTTATGAGTGTAACATTTCGACCTTAATAGTAAAAAAAACAGAAAAATATTTAAAATATGGAAAAAAATATAAAAAAAAATTGGAAAAAATATATAAAAATAAAGAAAATATTTAAAACATAGAAAAAATATATATAAATAAAGAAAATATTTAAAACATATTTTTTAAGTTTTTAACTTCCTTCTAAAGTACTAAAACTGCCACTGTCCACTCTTTTCCTACGCACATCTAACTGCATAATCCATAAACGACACACACACATAGGAGAAATATTTTGTTAAATCTGTGTGACAGCGTGCCAGTCAATATCTTCCTATTCTCCAGGTAGTTTGACCGAGGCAAAAAAAAAGTCTGATAGGCGCAATTCACGCTTGTTTTGCCATTAGAATTGTCTCTGGACAGCTAGCAGCGGCCAAATCGTGCGTTGGCGTAAAACCCAAACAACCAGTTGTAAGGAAGCACCTACAGAACAGGAAGAAATCGACTACCGAATGTAAGCAAAAACAAAGTGCGGCAAGGAGAATGCTTGCAGCTGTTGGCAAATGTGGATTAACCGCTTTTGTTTAGTAGTTTTTTGCCTCGAAAAATAATAATGAAATGACAAAGAGAATAGGCGTAAAAGAAATAATAACATCTTCTCCTGAGCTATATTGGATTTAAGGAGGACAACAAATAAGCGCGTTGCGTAAATAGGATTTGTGCATTAAGAAGGTAATATTTGGCAGGCCAAGGAGAAAATATTTAGAAAATTGCACAAAAGCCGAGAAGATGCGTAAATGGAAAGGAATTACATATATTAATAGAATATATTGTAATAAGGGCATACACATTTCCAGGGCAGTAAATTTGTAATGAAAATAGTAAACAAAATATACTGTCTGAGCATACCCAAAAATTACAAATATAAAGGTGAAGGTGAATGTGGTCACTTTTTTAATTTATTTGAAAAATTTCCTCTACATTTTTTTTCCAATTTACTGCTGTTAATGACGTTGATGGCACTGCAATTATCTAATTTATCAAAGCATAATTGCCGGTTTGCTGATGATTAATTGATGGCTTCATTAGCGAATGGTTGTGGGAGGAGGAGGAAAACTAAAATGCAGGCTTTTTAATTCTAATATTTGCCGACTTTCAATTAATGAATAATTAAGTACTAATTAGATTTGGATGTTAGTAGTGGAAAAAAAGTTTTAAGCTGTCATTCGCTTGTACAATGAGTTTTTGCAGAGAATTTTGTATGCTATTGATCAAAGCCTTACTAGAAATTGTATTTTCTCTTAAGAGTGTCATCCATAAATTGCTTTTTTAAATGTCTGCAATATGGTAGTAAAGCGTTTTTTAGAAATTCGAAGTAATTTTAAAAATACAGCTGTTAGAGGAAGGAGCCATTCGAAGCGCTGATTTGGCAGTCGCTACTCTTTAAACAAGTTTTCTCACGAATGATTTGATAAAAATAGCAAAAAAAAGCAAAATTCTATCGTCGCTATTTTTTTATTTTTGCTTCAGATAAGCCATTCCGCCGGAATCGTGGAGAAAGTACGAGCACATTTTTTCGAGGCGTGGGTCTTCAGAGCGCTGTAACTCATGTATAGTACATCCACATATTAAAATGAGTTTTTGGAGAGAATTTTTTAAATTACTGATCAATAGCCATACTTCCTCTTAAGGGCATCATCCCAGGGAGGGGAAAATTTTTTAAGGTTGCTTTCTTTACATGTCACTACTGTCAAAATATATGATAATAAATGATAATAATCTTACAGCTCTATCTATTTACTGGTCGTCATCTCACAGTGCATTGAGTCAGAGAATGTCCTTAGAAGCAGGGAGACAGAGTAGATGTAGTGATTGCCGGGAATCGACAGCATATATATTGGGTTCCCAGCAACAAATGAATTGCAGGAAACGAAAGCTGATGACGTTGCCAAAAGGATCCATCTGACAGACACATCAGGATGAAATGGCATGCTTTAAGAATATACAGGATTGCCAAGATCATGTGCAAGAACTGCGAAGGGTAATACGCATGCTTTTACTGACACGGTCTCGAATGGACTGCAGGACGAATCTTGTCAACCAACAGGTAAAAACCTAATGGCATCACATATGAGCCGATAGGTATACCTTCTCTTCAGTATTATCTCGAGCTCGGGATATCAAGGAGCTTTGTAGTTCAAGAGACTATGTGAGGTATAAAAATTAGATGTCCAATCCCTCTTAAAAGTTTGCAAAAAGTGTTGTCGCCCTGTAAGAGAATACTTTGACTCATATTAAAATGCACCTCCATCTGGTATTACGAAGGAGCCAATATAACCTAACCTAAGCTTCCCTTGGCCCATATTTTTGTACTGATATTTACAAATACTTTTTAAGGTTTAATGAACATTGGCTAAATTTTTAATTTCAAGAATAATATTATAATTTTTTGAATATCAGAATTTCAAACACACAGAAATGGTGAAAAACCATAACATGTGTTAACGAAAAAGTGAGGCAAGGTAGAAGATTAATTTTACAGTGCGTGTATTAATAGACTGTTAATGCAAAACATCAAGAGGGGAAATAATTGTTTTAGTTCTTTAACAAAAACAAAAATATTCAACAAGTCAACATAGATTTATGGATCAAAGTAAAAAGAATGGACCAAGCACAGAATATGGAACAGAAAATGGATTGAACTTTTTAACTCGCATGTGGATTAATGAAGCAAAATAGTGTATATACATATATAATTGTATGTTTTTATGTCCATGGGTGGCTTGTTGTTGAGATAAACATTTAAGATGATTAAAGGAGACCTTCACATGTACAGATGAATGGGCCCATGAATGAAAAGGCAGCAAAACCACGCCATGGCAAGTGCGCCGATAATTAAACAACTATCACACACTCAAAGGGGCCCAAAGTCATGAGTCAAAAGCAAAAAAAAAATTATATGTGTACACCGAGGCACATATGTTGGCCGCATGTGAATTGGGTGCTTTATGGGAATTATGGGGCGACTAAGCGCCAACAACGTTGCCGACGACTTATGGGAATGTGACAAATGAGGGATTTTAAAATGCAAAGTGCGTATGTATGTGTTTGCAAGTGGCACGTACAAATGTGCAGACATAAATACATTTACACATAATAAAAATTGCCGAGAAGAATTGTATATAATTTAGAAGAAATGAGGTTAGTGGCACAAATGTATTAACAGCAGCAGACAGCATTTTTCTTAAAAGGTGGCAACTTTTAGAAGGAACGAAGCGAACATTATAAGTAATTAATATCAAGAAAATAATAAAAAAAATATTAATGCATTGACATAAACTTAAAAGTAAAAAATTATGCTATATAAAAAAAAATAAATACCTACCGCGCTTAGTTAATGAATAATAAAAAAATGTATTTTCAAATAAGGGTTGCCCATCAGGGTTGCCAAGGCAATATTTTTATCAATAAGCAAGGGCTGCAGCAAAAGCACTTATAAAAATGCACTTGCTTCTAGCTCCAATCATTTATTAATTTGTTGTCTGTTAGCTAATGAGTTGTTGTTGTAATAAATTAATTTCCGATTGGTATGAAATTTATTGATTGCGTGAGTGTAAACAAAGCAATTGCCTTTTAATCGATATTTCGTCAAAGCTCATTGACTTTCAACGTAAATATTGCAACCCTCTGTAAACCAATTGCAACATTCGGCAAGTGTACCCGGTAAGTAAAAAAAAGGTAACAGTAAAATATATTTGCGGGCGGAAACTAGATAGTATCTTATTGTTGTTGTAATATTATTGATATGGCTATAAGGTTCTTACTTTACTGCATTGGAAGAAAAAAATTGTCACGCCTGATTTACGATAGAATTTCCAGCCAACAACAACAAATATATTTATTGCAATGAACAATTTATGAACAAACATGACATACTTTTTGGAAAGGTGGTGGTTTGGGCAAGAATGCGAGGGTGTGCATGACTTTTTAATTGACTTTTGTAATAAAGTGAAAGTAAAGAGTGGAAATTATACGTTTGTTTTGACGATAAATCAGAAAATTAATAAAGTAAAACATTTCCTAAAAATTTTGAAACTTCGTTGCATGACATGTATTGAAAGATTTACTGCGTTTTCACAACAAGCAAATAAGCAATAGTTTATAAAAACAAGAAACACTTTGACAGCAGTGAAGTTATAATACCATTCATACGTGTATTTCATTTAGCACAAAAGGTTATAAAAATATCTTTTTCTTTATTCTTAGGGGTCAGTTTTTATGGCAGCTATATGCCATAGCGATCTGATCTGAACCCGTAGATTACACCATTTAATTAAACAATAATCAATGTCAAGTTTTATAAAGAAAAAAATTCCGTACAAGAACTTTAATCGATAAGTTTGTATAAAGGCAATATAAGTATGTATATAGAGGTCCGATATCCGCGATTCCCGACTTTTCTTTCTGGGAAAACTTAACATACCCTGTTCAAGGGTTAAATTGGTATGTGACCTAAACGCGATTTCTAGCAAAATACAAAACCTTCTTTGCTACCACCTTATTTTCTAGAAAACTAAAATTACTGGGATTGCTACGACACTTTCCTTTCCTAAACTATTAAAATTATCACCCAACCCCTTAACAAAAAAAAAAAAAAACAAACAACATCTTCAAAAATACCTCATTTAAATAAGTTTAAGGCGATTCATAAAATAAATCAAATAAACTTCAAATATTGCTTATATTTACATAAACAAAACCATCCCGCCATTAACGACTTTGTCAGTGCTCTCGCCAATAAATACATTATCGCATCGCTAACCCATTAATTAAACCAAACAAAGCTACACGAAGACACAAAACTGGGAAGGACAGAAAATGAGTTAAAATCGCAGGCTTCATCGATGTCTTTTTCATTTAAATTATAAGCATACATAAATACAACACGGGGACACACAAGCTAGGAGCAGCGAATGAAGGCGCAATTTGCATAAATTTTATATAATTCACAAGGAAATGGGATAGCAGCGAAGGTTATGATGATCGAAAGATGCAAACACGAGAAATTAAATTAAAATAAAATGAAAACTGAAATAAGCAAAGAAAACCAAAAGCTGCCACGATTGTAGCTGACATATGTATATAGGTATGTATGAATAAAAAAATTATTGCCTATGCAACACAACCCCCAAAGGGAGTACGCTTCACGGCAGATATATGCATATAGCATATACTTGAAGCATACTTCTTAAAAAAGCAGAGCTGGCGACTATAACTGAGAAGACATTGATCTGACTACACGAAAACCGCATTACCTATGGCAAGAAGAGTAAGAAGCCTTTCAGCAAACATCTACACACCCCTATTAGATCAAAGTGTAAATAGCAGTATATAGAAGTAGTTCAATTTGAATATATGTACATATGTGTGTCGCAAGAGCGCTGTTGCAACACATACATTTTTGAAGGGTGGTTAATGCAACCGAATGATCTTTCGAATGAGAATTCTTATATTTGTTTACAATTACACATACATACATACACAAAGCACAAGAGGGTTGCCTTTTGATTTTGTTGCTTAAAGTTATCTTTTGGAACAATCAAGGTTGCAGTCTAAAAATATTTGTAAGAAAGAGATTTTTTTCAGTGTGTTTGCATAGCCGTATTCAGGAGTACAAGGCGCGTAAAAAAGCCATATAACATTACATGTGTTCAAGTATATGTATATATGTATTTAGTATACTCAGGGGAATATATAGTATAGTACGACTATGCATTTCATCATAGAGACGGCGACAGTCAGGCTGCTTTCCTTATAGAAGCCACACCCTTTTGGAAACAGTTTCATTGCACTCTTTGCATTCTTTGTAGTTCGAAGATCTTGCATTTCTTTCTTATTGGCTAATTTTCTTGACCGTCTCATGCATATGAGTACTTACTTACCATAGAGCAAATCTCTTTACTATATACAAAGAAAGGGTTGTTTCCCATATATGATAGAAATGATAAATGGTGAGGCACATACCTGAAATGAATAGAAAGATTTTGATAAGTTATTGAATACTTAATAAAAATAATTTAGAAATATAAAATTTGTTTGTTTATAGTTTTTATTTCAATGTGACAAGCTTTTTTTCTAAAAATATTGAAAGGACTTTGGGAGAAAAACTATATTTGTAGTAAGCGCCTTTCATCTATCTATGAGGATCTGGTGATCCACCTATAAAAGTTTATGGTCTTACCCACCAATACCAATAAATGAACTCATAGTACAAATATCTGTCCAAGTGTGATCCATCGATTTGGGATCTAACCTAACTTTGGGAGAAAAACACATTACAGCCTCATATACTAGATCAGTGGACATATTTCGAAGCCATGAGACCAGAAAGCAAGTTATTTTAAGAAATCTAATAAAGTTTGAATAATAAATTTCAAATTTAATTAAAAAATAATTTCATATTATTTTCCATTAACCACATCAAACCGCGCACATAAAATTCATGAAAGTCAGCAAAAAATTACACACTTCCAGTATGGTTGTGTGTAAGTAAGTGTCTATATTTTTACACTTGTTAACTCTCTAGGCATATTTACTTAATAAAATAGCGATAAAAGCAGCTCATTGTTTGTTATTTATTAACACACATACAACTGTATATAAATAAATTAAACATAGTATGTCTGTAAGTAAGAAGAAATGAATTTGCGCAACAATGACTGAGTGGAAAAAAGTATTACAACAAATAAAACTAAAGTAAAGAGATAATAAAAAAAATATAAAAAAATATTAACTTCGGTTACAAAGGTTGTCGAAGCTATAATACCCTTCACAAATACAAACGTTATCATACAAGAACTCGATTTTGAAACGTGCGTTTGTATGGCAGCTATGTATATACTATAGTGAAGCGATGTAAGCAATATGTTAGGTGTTGGTAGCGCTGCCTTGGGAAATATCCCATGCCGAATTCGGTGAAGATGTCTCCTCATTAGAAAAAGTTTTCCATAGAAAAACTTGAGTTTAGTCGTTCAGTTTGTATGGTAGCGATATGCTACAGTTATCCGATCTGAACAATTTCTTCGGAGATTGTACCATTTTCTTAGAAAATAACCCATGCCATATTTCTTGAAGATATCTCTTCAAATGAAAAAGTTTTCCATACAAGCATTTGAGTTCGACCGTTCAATTTGTATGACAGCTATATCCTATAGTGGTTCGATATCGGTGATTCCGACAGATGAACAGATTTTTAGGTAGAAAAGAAGATTCGATATCTCAAAAGCTGTGGGATATGTTCGCATATATGTACATATGTATACGTACAGACGGGCGTAAGGGGTATAAATATAATAAAATTACCTAAAACAACAACAAAAATAGTTATCTAAGCCAAAATAAACACAGGTGATTGTAAAAACGGGCCAATATGACAGCTTATGCCAATTGATATGCTCGTGTTCATATGTTTGTACTTATCATGTACATATGCAGTCGAGTGCAATGTGTAGATTTTACAGTGGAACTAAATTGCTATAAAGCACGGAATCAAGTGTGACGGCGCTTATCAATAAAATTCCACAAAAAGAACGTGTAAATATTTTGTAAACAAAAAATACTTTTACTATGTAGAAGTGAATAAATACCTAAGCGTGTAAATACCGGCACGTACATTTTCATAAATTTTTAAGTATTTTTGTAAACTTTTTCTTTACTCGTAGTATTAGTTGTAAAGGAAAAAAATATATATAATAAGGTAAATTTGTTTCATAAAATCGCGTAAGCGAGGTATCTTTTACGGATCATTCTTAACAACTTTGTCTGAGTGACTACGATCCTTAAGCCGATATCGAACCGGCGACTTTAAAGATGTAGTTTATCTTTTAGGGATTATAAAAATCTTCTTTTTTTAGTTGTACGATCTGACCGATTTCGACTAACGATCACTAGAATATGGAAATGTATTTATATATTAAATTTCTTTCATATCTCAAAAGCTGATGAAGAATTTTCCTAAAGAATAAAATTCACCTTAAATAAGACTGGCTCAAACCGATTTTAGACCCATATTCTCGCAGGCAAAATTGTTCAGAATGAAACGTATAATATTTCACGTATACGCAATTTTTTCGTTCTTTTGACTCCCTGTAAACTAACACACAATATTGGGTAGCCGAAAAAGTCTTTTCGTATTTCTAATAAATTTTCAACTTATTTTTTTATTGTATTTATAAATATAAAATATCATTCCCATATTTTCGAAATTTCTTAAGAGTAATATATGTTTTAAAGACCAAGAATATATGTCCTCATGGACAAAGCGTATAATTTTAGACTTGGCGAAGGTGCTTTCAGGTGCGCACTTCTAAGGCCATTCGCCGCTAAATGCGGAAGAATATTTGCAATTGATTACAAAAATAAACGAAATACGGAAAATGAATCAGCGGAAGTGCTCGCACATCTGATGAGTAAATATGCACAGTACATACTATAATTATTTATATTCATAAACAAACGTATGTGGCAGCGAACCTAGTCGTCTCCTTGTCATGTCTGTGAGAAATGAGCAGCACGAGTGCATGAAAAGCTGGTGTGCGATGACCTTCACGCAGCTGCCGCCAGCCGACATCAGCCGCCGAAAGCGCTGAGATAAACAAGCGCTAGGAAGGGTTTGCCGTCACGGTTATTGGACTCAAAAAGACTTTTGCTCTTCCCACACACACACACACGCACATATCTAGTTTTGACAAGTTGACGTGCAAATTTGTTTGTTTGCGGTTTCTCTACCATGACATAAACATCTAACTCGAGCTTTTGTGCAGGGGTGTATGAAATTGGTGCGAAAAATGCAAATGGCAACCTTGAACCTCAGCGGCACGCACGCGGCATTTTCCCAAGCACGCAAGTGAAATATTTTAAACATTTTTGTGTGTGAATACAGCGAAGGAATTAAGGTAATTTTCTCATTTATTAGATAAAAATAGGTGGGCGGCCATTGTGTGGCGGACACGAGCCTGTATGTGTAAACCAAAACCGCAAAAAATAGTTTTCGTATGTGTTACTTTTGCTGTATGAAATTTTTTTTTTGGTTAATAAAACTTAGTGTTTTTTCAGTTGTATGTGGTTGTTGCCCTAGCAGGTTGTTGCCCGTTACGAACTCAACTTTTTGCTAGAAAATAGAATGCAAAAAGAAGCGTATTTCACCTAGTTTCCTTTTTTTCTATATTTTCATAACTTTTTTTGTTCATTTTGCCAGAAAAAGTCGCTTGCTGTCACTTTGCATTGACATTTTATTTTAGCACACCTCAACAGCCAAATTTTTGCTCATTGTCATTCTGTCACTTTACCGCATTATATCTGTCAATTTTGATATTTCCAAGTAAGTGCTGCGAGTTCGTTGTACTGTTCATGCTGTCAATGGGCCCCCTACATTAGCCTAATAGATATTATTTTCTCTCTGAATTCCCTGAAATGACCAAAACGAAAGGTAGATTTGAATTGGATAATTTGACAAATTCACAAGCGATTTAATTGTCATTTAAATTGAGTTCTGTCAAGGTGTAAGGGGAGTTTATATAATATTTTCCAAATGCTTCCATTAGCGCGCTGAGTGTGGCAAATCGTAGCTTTCCTCACTGTCTCTTCTTCTAAAGTGAATTTAAGCTTTTTGGCTTTCAGAATAGTGGCATTTGACCGATTCTAACTGCTGTGACTAATGCTCATTAAGCGAAAATTGACTTGCCTGTAGTGCAATTAGACTACTAATTGTGCAAGAAGGTTTAGCCATTAATTGTTTGATGCGCAGTAAAATTGTAGAGCTAATTCTAAGCAGACTTTTGAACAGGTAATATTTACGTCTTTTTGAAAGTAACTTTGGGTGATATACTAAAATTCCACTAAGAAAAGTCAGTGCAACAGGAAAAAATGGAACATTTTACAGTGTTCAACAATATAGTTAGCTTCTCTAACTCCAACCAAAATAAGAATTCAATATTATTATTTTTTACATTCTCAATTTTATTATTTTTTACATTATCAATTTTCCAACTATGGTAGGCGAAAAGGAGACATATGACTTCAACGACATCTATTGACAATATACGAAAAGACTAACCAATATTTTCACTTAAAAAAAGAATTCGCATAAAAAGAAAGTTCATAAAATTAATTATTTTTTAACCTATACTTCGTACATATGCCGTAGTCAACTTCTATATCATATATACATAAGCATATATACCTACAAAAATACTTGCGTTCATAAAAAAATATGTGACGTGGCAAAATGCCCAGTCAATCAAATACTGACGACAAAGTGCCGAGGTTTGGAAAGGTATACCTTGAACCTTATGTTACACACACAAACAGAATATGTATATAAGTAAAATACAGTTGCGCATACAAAAGCATTTAAGAAGTCACAGGCGCTGGTAGACTCTATTAATTTTGACATATTTATGAAGTGTGCAACAATAGTGACGTGCAATTTCCTTCACTCCACGCACCACACCCTACACAAGCGGCTGTTTTTCTTTTCATTTTCCTTATTAGATGTGTAGGTATGTATGTATGTGTGAATGCCAGTGAAAGGAGCATTGGAATCAGAGTTTACTTTGCTGGTGTCTTTGACTGCTGCACCTTTCTTTAATACTCGCTTTGACAACTATGGCGTACATAGGTTTGAATGTAAGTGTATGTTTGTGCATGTGCATTAATTTTATTGTCATATGAGATAGTTTTCCCTCAATGTCAGCTGCGAAAATTGCAATGTTTTTAGTTTTGTTTTTCTACTTTTAATTCGATGAAATTTTATGACATTTGAAATTTTATAGGTTCATGAAATATATACATATGTGCATATGAACATATTTTTATATTTTTGTTTTTTTTTTTTAAATACATATAAGTATATATGTATATACATATCTATACATGACACATATTTTTTGGAGGGTCGCAATTTCAAGAAAGTGAGTTGGTAAGTGAAAGAAAGCATGGGAGATGTGAATTTTTTCATGATATAACAAAAAAAACCAAAGAAAGTAAGGAATGAAACGGAGTAGCTGTATCTAAGTTTGCTGTCATTTTTAGGCCCAGAACAGATTTTGTCTGTATGTCTGATAGTCTCAGTTTATGAGATTTTATCCATTTTAGGAACTGTTGTCATTAAAACACGCTCTGTAATTAAAATTTGCAAACATCGTTTTATCCTCAAGGAGCTTAAAATTGTACATAGCTGCCATACAAACTGACGAATTCAACTCAAAACCTTGTATAAATAACTTTTTTTTTGACAAGCTGACTCTACGAAATTTAGTATAAATTACTAACACAAGAATTGCTCCAATTTACGAATAAATTGTTCAGATCGAACGACTATAGCATATATGTAGCTGCCATACAAACGTACCGTACAAAATCTTGACGGAAAACTTTTTTAATTGTAGACATAGATTATTAACCAAGCCAACGTTACAATCTGCGACCAAATTTTTTAAATCGAACAACTATAGCCTTTAGCTGTCATACAAACTGAACTTTCGAACTTCAGTCTTTGTACGAAAAACTTTTAAATTTAACGAGATAACTTCACACAATTTTTCGTGGATTATTGTCTAAAGCAATTATTTAATCTCAGCAGAAATTGTGCAGATAGAATAAATATAGCATATAGCTGTCATACAAACTGATCAATCAAAACCAACTTCTTGTATGAAAACCTTTATTTTGTGAAGTCTATTATAGTTAACGTTTTTTATTGTTTATTATATAATATATAAGTTTTTAATTGAAAACTGATTTATTTCACCACAGTGCCACATAAAAATCTGCTAATTCCCGCTCAAATAAATCACTAAACCTAAAAAAATCGAAACAACCTACGTCTGCGACCTTTCAATGCAAATTATAAATGTGGCGCACTTCCTGCACACGCATACAAACGCTTTTTTATAAAATATAAGTACATACATCAAACTGCGCTGAGCTCTGAATTGAACGGCGATTTAGATATGCGTTTACTATTTCATTGCTCATACAACTGTGAACTTTAATTAAGGCCCTTTGCACAAAGGCGCATTTCCGTTATCACAATCAGCATGCGGCAACCTGCAACATGCAACAACAAAAGGCGCTATAACATTGAATGAACAAACATACATACACGTACATACATACAGGTGTTAATTTACATAAACATATAGATGAAATGCCTATGTTGCATGCAACAACACAGCAACATAACAAGAAAACATAAACAAAACGCGAAACAATAATAAAGGCAGATAAAAATCCCACAGGTGTCTCGCTTTTGGAGCTGCAACATGCTGCTGCAACAATGAACAGCAAAAGAGCAGACTTCAAAAACCAAAAAAAAAAATAAAATAAAATAAAAAGTGAGCATAAATAAACATCAAGCATGGGTGGAAAAAATCTGTCAACTGTAAAAAGCAACAACAAGCAAAAACAATCACGAGTTGGTTTGGGCCGCTTCTGACCTTATGCGGTTGCCGCCTTTGCGCTTGGTCGGCGCTGCTGGTTAATTCAGCTGCTGGTTTGTTTAGTTGGCTGTTTTAGAGGCTGACAGCCCAAAAATATTTGTTTCTGTTTTCTTTATTTTGTTTTGTCTGTTTTGGCCGTTTTTTGCTGTGATTATTTTTTTGACATTTGGATTTTTTGCCATTGTGATAAGTCATTGACTCTTGGAAGCACAAACAGAGCCTTTTATTTTTGGGAGAGTAAACGTACGTACGGAGAGTGTGCTTTAAAAGATGTCTGCATGGATTTTTTTTTTTATTTTTGACACATAGGTATTTACATACTTATATACATATATTACATTACACATGTATAAGATATATTACATACTGTCACTAAAAATTCAAAATAACCTCACTTTTCATAAGTTTACAATCGAAGAAAACGATATGTAAGAAATAACTCAAATTGAAATAAAATTTGAGGTTTGATTATAAAATGGTTATATATTGGTTTTCATGCACTCATGTTGAAACATGAGTTTTGGTTATAAAATGGTTATTATACCTAACAGCGATTTTTTATTTTTTTACGTTGTTGTGCATTTTAGGCCGACTATTTACTTAAGAAAAGCTTAGAAAATATGTTTTTGGAAAACATTATTCAAAAAAAGAATTATAAAGGGTTCAGTTTATAGCTTTATCAATACCAATTTATTTTCGTATTCGCAATCAAAGCTAATAAATCGTACGCATTCGCATCACAGTGAAACACCAAAGATGCAACTATAAAATATAAAAGTGAAAAAATTTAATTTTGCGCTAACTTGGCCACTACCGGCAGCCGCATCTTCAATGTTCACCATCTAAAGTGTGAGCGCAGCAAATAGTACCAGCTGTGCGCGCAGCTGTAAAGGTGAAATGTGCTGTTCCTGCCCGTTGCTACAAGTACCCAGGCACTTAAATATGCAAGCCCACACAGTACACATACAAACTGACAGCGTTTGCAGATGCTTCTTAGCCACATTTCTTATGCAATCTTTGTTTTCGACCACTTCAGTTAGTTGCGCCTTTGGAGGCAGCCACTTTATCTTTCATTTGGCAGGCGGAAAATATATATACATACGGCGCACATTTCTAGCAGTTTGGCATTTGAATTAAATATTAACCATTTCCTGTAGGGAATTCTCTGCATTTTGCACTGTCAGCAAGAACCTCGAGAAGCAGGAAGCAGCGTTGCAATGAAGCAGTGGCGTGCCGAGGGAAATAGATAGTGTAAAAGGCAAAATGCTGCACTGCAGTGACTAGAAATGCGGGTGCATTGGTTGTAGGGCGTATCACTCAAGGAGTAGCTGAAATTTATTCTCTTTTGCTTAAGTGGCTAGCTTCAATTGAAACCGGTATTGCCTTACGACTCAAACCCGTTACTTCAAACAGTAGAAAAGAAATGGCAACCTTTGATTTTCGATTAGAATTTAAGAGGTTGCAGTCTTTTTCCAGTAAAGAGGAAGTTTTTTTTACATAAATTGATAACAAAGCATACCAACTAACAATAAGAATATGCTTAATACAAAGCTGCAGCAAACGTTGAAGCTCTCAACGTGCTCGGATGCCAAACAAAAAAATGTGATGCATTCTTATTTCAATTATTGGAAAATAAATCGTAAAATATTGTATTTTCTTCATACAATGTCGACTGCTGTTTCTGGCTACTTGGCGCTTTCTTCCCGCTCTATATTATGTACTTTTGCAACCTTTCTTGTGGCAGCAGCGGCATTTTTGCCCGATAAATTACAAACAATAAAGTTATGACGACCATTATTCTCCGGACCACTGAGTACACAATATCAAAGACATTTATTTTTGAGTTTACTGCAATGTGTGTAAGTATATATGTGTGTGTGTGGTACATATTTCACGCGTTCGCGCAATTGAAATGCGAAGGCGCACAAAGACTGAAAACCAAGGATTATTGTTGGTGGACAGCCGCTGAAAAAGAAGCTGGCTCTTGATGTGGAAAGAATGGACTATGCAATAGGCTATTACTTTCTTATTTATGGGTGTACTACGAGGACGGGGCAATGTCACATAAACAACCAGCAGTCGGCGCATAGCGGTCAGCCGCCATGTGGCATGCTTCGCATTTACCTGTCTACAATTGCAGCATGAACATTGAGTTTTTGGCCACACAGCATTTGCTGCAATATATTATGTACATGTCTTATGGATAAGCATATGTATGTAGGAAGAAATGTGCTCACGCTTGATGCTTGAATTTGCTGTAAGTGGCTTAGAAGGTAATCGTTTCTGGCAAAATGAGATTAATACCTAAATATCATATTTTCCTTAATGAAGTAGAATGATTAAAGCAGCGACGCTAATTAATGTTTCATTAGCTTACACGAGCGAGTTTTTTTTAAAGATGATTTCTTAAAAAATGATTTATCGAACTTTGACTACCGTTTGATTGGTTTATATGTATAGTAAGTATGTTTATCGGTAGTGGTTTCCAATAAAAATGTATAAGCACAAAGTTAATAAAGCACGTAAACACACATACATAGATAGTTGTAAATGTAGCGCCAGCAGAGCGGCCGGCGCAGCTTACGCGTGTAAATCCACGCGCATGCGCAGTCATTGAACTACGCACAAGCTCAGCGAAACTGCGCAGAATAATTTAACTGCGTATTTACCAACTAACTTTGCATGAAATAATAATGGGCCGCTTAAATGCTGAAACTTCTGAAGCAATACTTGAGAAATGATTGTTGTATCCGCGGAACAATAAATTTTATAAGAGCTTTAGGCATCGTTATGCCAATTTAAAAGCAGTAGGCAGAAATAAAACTAGCTGTCAAATACATATTTATATGTACATATGTATGTATGTATACCATACAAATGTTTAATCAAATGTGAATGTATACAAAGAATGTAGTACACTTAATACCATACATATTTATGTAGATAAAAGGTAACAGAATAGCTAAAAAATATAAAAAAAAAACATACTGCAGTGAAAAAAATTCTTTACAATGTAAATGAAGTATAAAACTAGATAAACTGTTAGCTTTGGCTACTCGGAAACTATAATACCCATCACAGGTGCCTTTCTTATAGCATAAAATAAGACCTTTATATTGATTTTGATTAGTCAGTTTGTATGACAGCTATATGTTATAGTGGTCCGATCTATACTATTTATCCGGAGACTGACTGTATCATTGCTTTAAGCAGTAACACGTACCAAAGTTCTAATTAAATAAAAACTTTTCCCTACAAGCACTTAATACTGAACGTTCAATTTGTATGGCAGCTACATTCTATGGCAGTCCGATATCGACGATTTTGACAAATTTCGAGGAGAAAATTGGACTAATAAAAAATTTCAGATCGATGTCTCAAAAACTAAGGCGATTGTTGGCTAAATCAACTCAGCTCCTCACGCTAATCACATCTTTATGTTATATACATATATATTTCTTGGGGCGTGTGTATGTCACTGAACTCTTCCTAAACGGTTGGACAGATTTTGATGAAATTTTTTGTAAGTGTTCGAGGGGATTCAATAATGGTTTAGATTCACAATTTGGTCTACTGGAAAATATTTTTAAAATTATTTTTTCATTCGTAAGTAGTTGTTAAATTTGGAATGCTTTACATTGGATCCGGTAGACTGCGCTCCATTGCAGTATCAAATATTCAATAATATTCTATTTTAATTTCAGTTTGTCCCGCCAGTTGGTGCTGCGATCAAATGGAACAAAATATTTTGTAATTTTGTGTTATTAATATGTTGTTTCAAGTCTTGTGCTAATTAAAACATTAACTATAAATTTAATTAGTGTTCGAAGAGTTTTGTAGTGTGCATAAACACGATACCTTTCGTTTCGTGGCTTTAAAAACATAGCGAAAAGCTCAATAACCTTGTTCAGGGTATAAAAAATAAAGTGAATTATAGAAACTTAGACAGCTTAAATGAAATATACATACGTGACTTGCAAGTTCAGTGAGATATGATCAAACAATTGGAATCAAAAACCTGAGCAACGAATTACGAATTGAATTTAAAAATAAAGATATTCAATAAAGATTCGAAGTTGTACTTTCAACAAGCTGATAATTATGAAGTATTTAAGAGCTAATTTTTTGCGTACACTATACACAGAAAAGCATAAAACTTGTGTACTTTTTATCAGATATTCTAAAATCGTGTTAAGTTATTATTGCTTATCATGAAAGCTCAAGTGTTTCATTTAAAATAATTTGCTAAAAATAAAAAATAAATTGTCAAAAAAATACCAAATAATATATAGAGACCAAAAACGTGCGTCTGCTGACATTTGGTGAGAATACAATAAATAAAAATATACAAAAAACGGGTATTATATGTACTATATTATGGCACCCATACATACATACATTTATACATACATATATACCAATATTCTTCCGCTCAAAACAAGTGCAAATGAGCTGGTAATTTAGTATTATTTACAGCAATACAAAAGTTTTTGGCGAATTAAAATAATTTCAGAACTATTTCGACAATGAAGCGGGGGCAAGAACAAAGCGGGCGTGGAAAGTGCAAAAATCAACAATAACAATAATAACATCCGGCAAAACAAGCGCTCGTGTCGAGATAAGGCAAACAGCAGAGACGGCCAAGCATATCTACATACCAATCGGCACTACAGAGTAAGGTATGCACTTAGGCACACACACACAAACAACTGTAGCAAGCACTGGCTACAAATTTTTCCCATTTATTTAATTCATTGAATTAGTTAGTTTGTAAACGAGCGTGCGAGTAAGTGAACGAGTGATGTGCTAAATGGTCGTTTGAATTAATTAAATGTAGTCGGCGATGAAATTCCTCAGCGCTCGCTAACCTTTCCCAACCGAAATCTAGACATGCAACGCTGCTTTGATAGACAAAACAACAGTAAAAGAAGAAGAAGACAATAAATAAACTAAACTAAAACTCAAGAAAAAACCTTAAACCCAATGGTATCGGCATCAATGTGAAGGTTCTTGCACAGTGTGTTGCCCATTAATGCTTAAATCTGTCTGCAATAGCGCGAAGATTCAACAGATTTATATTATGGCCGAATGCTCGAAAGAATTCAAATGTGTAGCGGGAAGCATTTGAATATGCTAACCGGCACGTAGGCCGATGATGTGCTGTAATGTTTATAAAATTTAAATTAGTTCGTTTATTTAACATTGAACGAGGCCATCACCGAAGAAGTCAAAAGCGTTAAAACATAACGTTAATCTGAGCACAATAAGGCATATCAATCTTGCATAATCGAACGTCGTAATAGAATGCTGGTTGTAAAGATTTAGAAAACTAGTTCTATAATAAATATAAACGTATGAGATTAGCATGAATGCCGGCATTGTATGCTATTAGTCATAGAAGATATAAAGAGGTATGGAAGCTGCGCACGCCAACTCAAAGTGATCTATAGACAGATCTAGCAGAGCATGTAGCTCGTTATATTCCAAATTTCTGTGCAATAAAATGTGGATTTATGTGTCAAGAGCTGCCCTAAACCTCCAAAATATTTTCTATTTATTCTTGTTCGGCAAGGTCGCTCCTAAATTACTCTAAACAAACTTACACCAAACTTATCAGCTTACCTATTTACGATGTCAAACGTATATTTTAAGCCGGCAATTTGTGCTATTTTTTATTTCAGAAAATTCTCCAAAACTTCAAACACTCGCTACTAAGTGCTAACAGAAAATTTATGACCGATTTATATGCAAATGAGCGTTAAAAGTCACACTCTACACTTAGAACATTTATTCGAACACACAATCCTAAAAATACATACATACATATATGGACTTAGCACAGTGTGACTAGATCTGACTGATAGATAATTTCTCACGTATAAACACACTCACGCTCTTAGCATTATCTTCGACTAAAGGTTGAAGCATTTCATACTCACTTTCATGCCTCAATGTTTCTCAAACGTTTTGTCTTAAACAAGTGTTTCATCAGGTGTTCCTCTAAATGTTCTAAACGCCGTTATATTTTCGCTCAGTAAATAATACTTGAAACGCATTTGTAAGTCTAAGTTATTTCAATTTATTGTCCTAATTTATCTTTTTCTCAATTTTGTCTTCAACAATTCTTAGCATTTTTTTTAGTTCTTGTGGTGTTGCTATCGCACTTGTCGGGTTTAGTGAACCCTTCAGAGCAACACTCTCCTTCAACTAATTTATTCACTTTTCTAATGCTATCAAGAAGGCTATTTGTCTTTGTTTATATAGAAGGTAGTTTGGAAATAGTAAGGTAAATGTTACGAAGTCTTCAACCAGCGGATTCACACTCAACTGAATTGTTTAAGTAATTAGCAGCAGGACTATCTAAGAAGCATCAAAATATTTTAAACAAACAGTTATGTAAATTTTGTGCTCAAGATGGATAGTTTAAGAAATATTTTGAAACCTTCTCACGTGTAATTTGTAGAGCTAAAGATGCAAGATATATAAGACTTAGAAGACAGCAACAAAAGTTACCGCAAAATAAACTTTTCTTGTATTATTTTCTTACATGAATAAAAAAATATATTACTTGCATAAATATACTTGTATATTTTACATTTTTTTCCGAAAATTTTCAGTTGCTTGAGCAAATAGTTTCGGAGATATGTGCGTGAAAATGTTTGAACTTTGTGCTCCAAGACTTTAAAAGCTTTTTTCTCGAAACACCTACTCGAAAGTGAAGAAAATTTATTCGAAACAACTGTACTAATCGGCTGGATATGATGTTTTGATAATAATCTCGATTTTTGAGCCATTCTGCAGTATAAATTTTTTCACAAAATACTACTTATTTTTTGGAAATCGTTGATTGGTCCTTCGATCAGTATCTATATTTATCTTTGGTAAAAATACATTTTGGTTTTGAATTTGTGGTAATTTTAATTTATGTTAGGTTAATCTGGTAGGCCAATAAGCCACGCATAGACCAGTTTGCTCCCTTGCTCTGATATCGCAAGGAGTTCACTTGCTGGGTCCAAGAGAAGTAGTTATCGTTTAGGATGCCTTGACACGAATTCAGACTCTACGGCCTCACTGTCGATACCTGCTCCAGTGTATCATACTGTGAGTACTGCAGATGCTTTGAGGTCCTCCTAGAGATCGTCTAAGGGATGAAGAGAATCCAAAAGCTTTCGAAATGAATCACCAATTATTAAGTACATAAAATGCTGTAAACATACACTTTCTTTTACTTATTAAATAAAACGCGTCTTCAAAAGACAAATGGACAAAAAATACACAGTCTAAATAGCTAAAAAAAAGTCTTCCGTAATCCGCTCTCAACTCAGACTCTTGAAAATTAAATATTTGCTGATAAACTTTGGACCATAACTCAGTGGCTTTGAGGTTTTAACACCTACTTGGCTGTTAATAATGTTGCTAAAACCGGCCACAATCGACTAACTGACACAGATGATTGTCATGCATACAAAACTTATGCTAGCTCTGAGTCAATATATACATATCAGTGGCGCAACTACGAGGGGGTTTTTGGGGTGTCAAAATCCGCCGTAAAACCGGATAACGATAGTTCGGTAATGATAGTAAAAGATTGACCAAAAATTCATATCAGGGAAAGAAAGTGGTTAAGGAAAAGATTTACAATGTCCAACGAGTTGAAAGCGCTTCGGAATTGCTTGCACGAAGTGCGCTGCTTCCACATTTAAACCTGTTTTTCTGTATAACCCCCCAGGAACAAATTCTGAACTACTGATACTTATGTATGTATGTATGTACGTAGGAGTGTGCATGCTTTTTTGCCGCTTGTAAGTGATGACGTCCCTGTCGCCGTTTGTGAAATGCGTGCCAAATATTGACTGACTTCTGCATGCAAAACACTTTTACGCCTTGTCAACATGCAAGACAACAACAACCTGTAAGCCATCAACCTAGTAAATACGTGCCATAAAACATACATACATATGCATATACATATATTGACTATTACATATGTATTTGCGTACTTACAGCAGGCTATCCGTCAGAAGTCCGTCAGCAGTCAGCGCTGCCAACGGTTACCGGTTGTTTATAGTTGTTATTATTTGTAAAAAAAATCAAAAAATAAATTTATTTATGGTGAAATTTGCGTGACAGGATAAATTCAATGAAGCGACAACTACAACTAACTTTTGCTATATAAAGTTTTAACTGCTCGCTACTTCAACTTATTCACAAGTAACTCAATGCATTTGAAGGAATACAATTATAGCACAGCTGTTTGTATGTGAGTACTTACAAGTAGTGGTAATATAATAACTAAAGTTGCGGCTTGTTGGCATGCTAAAGTATGGTTTAGTGTATGGGCGCCCAGAGTGGGTTAAGCCGACTCTACATGCTCGCGCATGCCAAATGAAAACTGCTCGGATTGCTGCCAAATTGCTGGAAGGTCGAAAGGCCAAGGATTTTCCAGTGCAGTTATTTACATAAACTCAATATGTCTGTATTAAAGCAAGTTTAAATAGTGTATAAAGTCGGTAGTAATAAAGCTGGCGCTCAGCTGGCCTTGAGTGTAAACAAAGGGTGTGCCCCATGCGCGGCAATGGGTGTGCTTTCGTTGACCTTGGCACAAACTGGCGCGGAGGCACACTACCTACAACTTTATATAACATTATTTTAATGAGAAATTCAAGTGAAGAGTTGAAGTGGCGAAGTTATCAAATTACAACTGTAACTGCTGTGTCGGCGATAGAACTCCGAGCAGCAGCGACGCATTCAATTAAAATAATTATTTGCACTTCCTCATTTAGGCGTGCTTGCTGTTTTTGCTTTTTGCTCTTCATTTCGAGTTTTCGGTTGACTTTTGGCACTCCCCGAAACGAGTTTGCGCCTTAAAAGGCAAAATTTATACGCACATAAGTATGAACTTCGGTTTATTTGTATGCCACCCATACTCGAATTGCTGCACCTATTAATTAGCAATTAAGTGCGGCATCTTCGCCGCCAAACGTGCGCTGACTCACACGCGGTCTGACGATGAGTTTTTGAACGCTGAATTTTGATTCGCTTCTCTGTGCTTGGCTTACAAATTGACTGTATGAAAAAACGTCCTACGCCTTCCTCCGCGGTTATCTTAAAAACGCCCACTTGTTTAATGCTGTTTCTTCTCATACGCTCACACTCACAGCTTTCGTTAGTTAGTTAAAGCCGTTGACAATGAGACAATTAATGAGTTGAACGGTTTGGCAATAATCTTACATTTTCCCACATTTAAGCACAAACGAGTTTATATTGAGAATGAGTTGATAAGCCATGAAAATTTTCAACCAAGCTAAAACTTGAAAACTTGGTTAATTAAGCTCCCAAAGTAAAAGGTAAATTTAATTAGTGATCTGTGGGAGCCTGTACTAAGATTTCGGGCATTAATGTTACAGCATTGCCAAAAGTGTTGAACTAACCATGATGTAGTATATAATAGCTGTATTCGATTCGCCAAGCGTTGGAGAGTAGCTAATCGAACAAACTATACAAGATGTTTAAACACGTAGGCAGCATTTGTCGGGCAGCCCTGAGTTAGCATATTCTCTGACGCATGCGCAATTGTAGAACAATTCTTTCTTGGTGCCGGAACTATTTTTTCCATACAGAAAAACGTTGTAGTTATTACTCAGTTATGTTTCCTAAACTAATTATTAATGCTTTTAAGTCTTAAGTTTTTAAAATTAAAGAAAAAATCCTTCGCAATAGTAAAACTGATTTAAAATATTCAATCAAAACTTAGTAGCACTGAGGACATCGGTTATACCATTTTAATGAGGTACCCGGACGAATTCAACTCGATAAATTTGTTGTTGCTTTTACAGGCAATATAGATAGATAAATACCTAAGGTCTATTGAGCCCTTACATGTAATATAATAATATCCTGTACAAGCTCTGATGAAACAAGAATCATTTATTGTATAGCTCAAAAGAGTTCAAATAAAACTTACTCTCAGTAATTGTTCTATGAATTCTATGAATAAAGAGATATCGAACATACCTGAAAGAAAAAAGAAAAAATATGATTAGTTATGATATTGAAGAATTGATATCTATAATTAAAAGATTTGTTAACATATCTACTTTTGAAATGATAAAAAATTAAAAAATCGATTAAGTTATGATATATGAATCGATTATTCTTCAAAAAATCGATTAATCGATTTAAAATTTTTAAATATTATTTTGAATGTAAAAATTATCGAAATATGAATAAATCGATTATTCTTCAAAAAATCGATTATCGATTTAAAATTTCAAAATCGAATATTTTTTTAATTTGATGGAAATATAGTATTTTTTAATTTAACACTAGCCTATATGAGAAATCGTGTTATGATTACAAATATTTATTTCTTTTGCACCCCATAATGGCTTGCCAGGTGTTATTGTTCATGTTGACTGTGCTACTTAAGTTGGTCAGTATGAACATTAACACCAGGCAAACCAATTATAGGCGCACAATAAAAAAAAATTCGTAATCATAATACTATTTCTCGAATAGGCATAATAGTTTGACCTCAAAACGTGCTAACAGTTCCAAAATTTCTTTAGAAATAATGTGCATAACAGTTAAATAACTCAAAACTAGTTTTAATAGATATTTATAGTCCATATATAGTATAGTTTCCACTTAAGGCACAGTAAAAGTTTTAATGAAAATATTTCTAATGAAGGAGTATACTTCTTTAATTGTCTAAGTGAATCTTTAATAGTTAGAAGTTATGAAAAATGCGTAACTCTCTTGGGGCCCGTTAATGTATAATTAATATGCAGAGCCTTAAGTCAACGTAAAAATTAATTATGACCATAAAGCATAATAAACAAAGAACCCACAAAAATGCGCTTTTAAAAACAAATGCATGCACTAGCATCAAAATTGCTTGGCACAAATAAATATAATTGTTATCGAATATATATACATATGTATAATATATAATAATATATACATATGAGATTAAGCAGCGGACCGATAAGCGACTGCGACGCAAATTGGCACCTTTTTGGAGTTGAAAAATTATGGTACTTCACCTCCCTCCCTGCAGTTATGTATGTATGTATATGCCCACCTGTGTTGTGAAAAAATATAGTTATATGAAACGTTTTCTAAAGTTTGACAGTGCGTCTGGGGTGGTAGCGGTTCCATGGAAATCAGTCATTCATAGAATCTGCCTACTACTATCTGCACCTCATACAATTTGCCCACTTATTTCCTTTGTTCGGTTATGTGCGTTATTAGAATGACAATGCTTTGGAGGTGCCCACCAGCAATAACAACAAAGTGATAATATAACAAAAAAGGGAAAGGGACCAATTAATTCAATATGCTTACCTTAATTAAACAAAAACGACATACAAATGAGCACACAGAAAGGTGGTTTAGCATTGTTGTATGTTGTCACAGTTTTTGGTTAATAGTACAGCTGACCCGCTGCAGGGAAAAAATAAAACAAATAATTCCCTTCCTATTATTAGTACAAGTTTTGCATGTCATGGGAAAAAGCTTTTTTGAAAGTTTTTTCAAAAGTAAAAATGCGACAAAAATTTGAATTGTCTCTCGAACACTATTTTATGAAAGAACGGATCAGAAAAAAATAACACTACGCTTCTGTAGTTCACCTACAATCATGATTTTATGATGACAACACGAAATTCAGTAACATCAGATACAATTCGCTTGCGCGCCAAATAATATATTATATAAGGAGTTTTAAAGAGTTTCCTAAAGCCTCCCTGATTTATCACAAAAAAGCAAAAATTTCCCTTAAAGGCTAACCCATCACCAATTGTCATGTTATCCCGAAAAAGTTGGTGTTGCCTTCTATTTAACGCCCTTCGTCAAGCGCTTTTGTTTGCTAAAAAATCGTTTGTATGGCTGACGACGCAAATGTGGCATAAAAATTTAAAATTTACGTAAATTGTGGCAAGTGTATGCATGTATATGCGTGCTTACTGTATATTTGTATGAATGTTTATAACAACGTGTCTGTGTGCTCACGATCAATGCCCAAAGGTTTATGAAAGAGCGTACGTAATTCTCCATTGTTGACTCTTTCCAATGTCCCATTTGACAGCGGAAGCATTTATATGGCTGCGGGTGACCTTTTATGGTGAATATAAATGTATTCAGCGCTTACTTTTGACAAGAAAACAGGTGAAAAAGGCGTGCTAGAGGGAAAATCGATTTTTTCCAACTTTAATGTTAAGCGAATGCAATGTAGAAACTGACCTAGGCTGGGTTAGATATACTACATACATATGGTCACCTTAAATGTAAAATAACGTAACATCACTTTCATAAGTTTACAGGCGAAGGAAAAACATTATAATAAAAACCACTAATATTGAACAAAAATTGAGTTTTGGTTACAAATCGGCTATATGTATATTGGTTAACAAATTTTGTGTTTTGGTTATAAATTGGTTATTACATCTGACAGCAATTTCCGATTTTTATGATACGTTGTTTGGCATTTTAGTTGACGATATGAAGGTGAACATCTCATTTTTGAACTTTTAGACCCAAAACCGTAAATATTATATATTGCAAATGATTGTCGAAATCAAAATCGAATAGTTTGCAACGCAGTTTTTCTGCACTTTTTGTTATATTCGAAGATATTTTCGGTAAAATAACAACAAATTCAATATAATTCTTTTAAACTATTTAAAGTAAAAAAACAAAGACAAATAAAAAATTAAGGAATTTCTTAAAAAACAAAGCAATTAATTCAAAGCAATCTAAATATACCATCCAAGTCCACATTTTAGTGCTTTGGTCCACCTGTTCGAGCACAATGCGAATTCTTTCGAAAATGCCTCACAGGCAACCACACCTGTATGGGCAACATAATGTCTTACCATCCCCACATCGATCACTTTCCACATGCCAAAAGAATCCGCATTCTTGTCTAAGAATAACTTTTTCTCTAGAAAAAAATACAAAATCAACAGCAAAGGAAAACAAACGCGCCACCAATAAGGCAAACAGAAGAATGCTGCTGCACAAGTCAAACATATTGGCAATTTTCAATTTCTACAGCAATTGACTATTTTTAAATCGCCGCTAACAACAAAGCAGGCGCGAGACGTGCCAGCGCACAAGCAAACATGTATAATGAGTGCACATTTGTCGCAGAAGAAAAGCGCTGCAATGCGACGTATTGTTAAGGGGTCCGAGCTAGACAGCTAACCTGCTTGTGTTGCGCACGTCCGACGTTCGGACGATTAGCGGTGATCGACGGCGATCTATACAGATCGCGACGCGCATCTTTCACTGTCGTCCGTGATTTGAGCGACGCGCGCCGAACGCTGCTACGCCACTACCTGTCGCTGCCTCGAAGGCCGTTTAGCGCAACTCTGTTTGGTGCTCCTTGTAATTTGTACGCCTCTTTAGCTAATTGAACCGGCTGTGTGACGTGTGTGCAGACGGCGCACAATTTCCTTTAGTTTAGTGATCAGTTAATCGCTGTTTGCCGCGCGCCAGTCGCTGCTACTTGACTTGAAATGCGCAGACGGCGCGTAAAGAAATTAACTCTGTTGTGACTTTTCACAACGAACGCGCGCAACATTTGGGCAAGGCGTTGCGGCGCGCGAAATAAATCACCGGTCAGTGGCCGCATGACGCCGCACGGCGGTCCGAATCCCTGTTAGATGTAGATCGTTGTAGATCGTTTAATCTGCAACAGTCACATTCATGCTTTATGGCTGACAAACTGGCAGAGCTGGCTTTTCCAAAACGCAGACGCAGTCGCTCCTATGCATCTGCTGCACACCTCTCAAGACATACATTCAGTTCTGGCTTGCCAATTGGCTTGCTGTACATGATCGCCAGTGCGCCAAACATGCGGCTGGTATTAACCTGTTGGACTTTTAGCGGCGCCAATCTGCTTCGCTACCGTTTAGTGGCGGTTCCTTATTGCTGGTTACGCCACTCAAATGGCCTAGTGTAGGCCGCTGTGAGGTAGACTTGATAGAGTGGGCGTGGCGGTTTTAAATTACACTTTTTACGCGTTCAGCGTCGCACGAGTTTACCGTAATTGTTGCATAAATGCCAGTTATTTTTAAGGGGAGCACGCAAAAGCTGAACAAAATGGGTTCAGTGGAAAAGAAATAAGAAAAAGGTCAAAGATGTCAAGAAAATATTCTGTCAAATATGCTAAGCCGATAAATCCTCAAAGTTTAATATGCACATAGAAATGAGTTTTATATAAAAATTTTAATCTAAAGTTTGAACGCGGCTTAATTTACTAAGGCAGGTATTCTGGTCTAAAAATTTGAAAAAATCAAAAAAAATTTTTTTTCATAATTCGGTAGTTTAGAAATTTAAAAAATCATTTTTTCAAAATTCACATTTTTCTTGTGTAAAAATTTGAAAAAACAAAAAAGTATTTCTTCAAATCATTCGATAGTTTATATATTCGAAAATATCTTCCTAAAAGGATTTTCCAAATTTCATATTTTTTCTGGTCTAAAAATTTGAAGAAATCAAGAAACAATTTTTTTTTTTATAATTCGATAGTTTAGGTATATTTTCTTCCTAAAAGAATTTTTAAAATTGGAATTTTTTCCGAAGTTATAGCTGTTTTATAGTTGCAACTGGTTAAATCAGTGGTCAGTTACCCTACCAGAAACTTTACTTTAAACACGTTTTTCTCGAAACTAGTTTTTCGATCAGATAATTTTCTCGAAATGTGACGTGAATATTCCTTAAACAAAAAATGAAAAATTGGAATTTGTAATATTTAAAAAAATATTCTACAAATTTAAAAGACCATTTGAATGAAAAACCATTTGAAGCTTTATACAATTTTATTTTCAGTTTTGCAGCATTCGCACTAATTTAGAATCTATCTTTATTTTATTTTTGAGATGACCACAAGGGTGAAATCATGGGGATGAGGGCACGACCTTTTCTCCCTCTACATCAAAGACGCATACCTCAAGAATTTTTTTTTTTTTTTATAAATAAAAAAAATGGATTATAAAATGCCAATTACCAAAAACGCTTTTAATTCTGGCCTCTAAACTAGAATACCTCGGCTATAACCGCGCCAGCGTTGTCTACGTCTATAAAGAAGAAGAAACTAGAATGCCTTTAGTTATTATGAAATAAATTTATACTCAAACAAATAACGCCCGCATGATCGTTTCACGGTCACACTTTATGGATTTACATTTATTTGCTTACTTTTATTAGTTTAAGATAGACAAAACACATTAAGAAAATGTATTAACTCAAATTGATACACGATTTTTTGTCAATTATGTAAATGTTTTGGAGTCATGCCTTATAAAGCGCCAAAACATTGTTGCTCATAAATTCAATATCTAACCAAAATTGTAGGCACAGGTTCGCCAAATAAGGTTGGCTCAGAGTAATTTATTCGACTTTTCAACTTTTCAGCAATATTTTTCAGCTATAGTTTGAGAACAAAAGCTGCCTACGAAAGAGACTTCACCGAATTGTTTAAAAAAATATCACATTGTCTTCTTCTTCTCATATTGTACTTTGTAATTACACTTCATCTTTATAAAAATTTGTCGTTGTATACTCGTACCACCTACAGTCCGATCTACAGCTATCGCATAATAAAAGTACACAAGATAATGAAAATGAAAACAATCAATCACAGAAAAGTCAAGAAGGTTAAGATGTTACAACCATTATCTGTTTGTTTTGATCAACAGTACACACTTACAATACTCGTACTCACACTAGGCAGCAATTCCAGTCATAAGAAAGGGAAACTCGCGCTTTCATATTTGATGATCCTCGAAACTTGAGTGGCGATCAGGGTCAACATTTCAATTATTATTGATATTACAGTGGATGACATGGCGATTTTTTTGTATATGCAACAAAGTAAAAAAATCAAATTGATGACAGTGTGAAAATTAAGTTATTAAAAGTGTTGGAAAAGGCTACTAAAGAAATTATGAACGCTTGAAGAATGCATGTGAAAGAAAGTGATGCTTAAAGCAGAAGAAAAAACAGCATGTCATGGCCCCTGGTTTTTTGCACCTTTAGACAATATAATATAATATAACGGACGATGCAGAAGAAATAAATAATATAAATAGAAAAAATGATGACATGTCTTTTATACAAA
Source organism: Bactrocera correcta (assembly GCA_027475135.1). Classification (NCBI taxonomy): domain Eukaryota; kingdom Metazoa; phylum Arthropoda; class Insecta; order Diptera; family Tephritidae; genus Bactrocera; species Bactrocera correcta. Next base: position 134,275,221 of record CM050325.1, on the reverse strand, counting down.
AAAAAAAATATGAACAATATTTTTGCAACTCGTTTTTGGATGGGTTCATTAATTTCATGTAGAATGACTGTCATTTTTATGAGCGTGGCGCAAGCTAATAATGAAGTGAGTTAAAAGTGAAAGAAAGTTTCAAATGAAGCATAAATCCGGGAAGGTAAGCAGTTGCTTACAAAATTATGCCAACAGTGTGAGATACGATCTCTACTTGCATATCAAGAAAATACGATCGTGTCATAAATTATACGACTCTAGGCACATATCGTCATCTAAAATGCAAAATAACGTAACATCATTTTTTATAAGTTTTCAGACGAAGGAAATATCGTTTTTCGTAGAAAACGTTATATTGAAAAAAATTTGAGTTTTGGATATAAAATGGTTATATATTGATTATATGTTGGTTATATATTGTTTATATGTTGGATATATAGGTTATATATTGGTAATATCTGTCAGAGGAAGCCGAAAATTTGATGCTACAAATATCTAATTTGATATAGGGAGTTGTAAGCAGTAAAAAACTCAATTTCGATTTTTTTGATGATACGTTGTTTTCATTTTAGGTGACGATATGTATGTATAGTATGTACTTAGAAGCGTGTCCAGCTGGAACCAGCGCTGCACATTTTCACAAAATAGGTTAATATTTTTCGTATATTTAGCATTTTATACCAAAAATTAATAATCTTAACAAACCATAAAGCCTTATGACGCACACCCATTTATTCGTATATTATTTGTGGGTGTGTGTGGGCAAATATCTGATCATCACTTGTATCTGTTTGTTGTTTCAGATGCACAAAATGCGCGTTTGCCGTTGGCATTCGACGCAGCTATTTTGCAAAAAGTTTTTATAAATCTTCCAAGTGTACGAAATGGAGTGATCTCATCATCTATGATATTGCGCTGTGACTGACCGTTTGTTTAGTCTTTTTTCTCAGACACATGGGTAGGAAATTGTAATTACTTTCGCACAAACAAAAGTGTAGATAAAAATTCAAAAATGACAAATTGCAACAACAAGCAGTGAGAACATCTGATATAATCAACAAGTCTGTTGAAATTTGTGTAAAAACGTTTAAATTGATTTTGAACATTTGCTGGCAATTATTGCCGCGACGCAAATCGTGCTCATGTTATCTAACACGCTCGTGTGTGGCTACAAGTGTTAAGTAAACAGACATTCGAGTTTTCTTCTTCTAATGAGCAAAACATATTTTTGTATTTTTAAAAATTACACTCATTAAAAGGAGTAATTAAATATACTATATACTTATGCGTTCGGCTATAGCCGCATAAACGGTGTCTACGTCAGTAAAGAAGAAGAAGATATACTTTTACAGCTCCGTAAATATCTGGTAAGCACTCTTTTGAGGGATTATATCAACATGTGAATTTAAGCACTTCTTTTCCGAAGTGCTCTGTAGATAGGCTATGGTATCAACTGAATCCAAAAATTATTAAAATAAATCAGCGATTGTTAAAATACATTAAATTCCTTAAAATCTACGTTATTTTGGTGTATTTACTCAACAAAGTGTTTCTTAACAAATTACGAAAAACGCTAGTTTTTGGACTGAAGTGGATATACTTCCTGAAGGTTATTACATAGGTTACCTCGAGTAAGAGCAGTTCATATACAAAATTAAATATCTTGTTAAAATTTTTATTAATCCAAACATAATTAAAAAATATTTTGTGAAATTTTGAAAGGAAAATATTCAAAATTCGGGCTGTATCCCTAAAACTGTTACTCGGATCAACTTGAGAATTAAGAACGATATTCTAAAAATGTTATAAGATAGTAAAAAAAAAAAAAATTTTTGTTAGCTGTGAAACCCTGGTACCCTCACTATAACAACATCGAAAGTAAGAAAATTCTTATTACAAAAAACTCAGTGTAAAAACTTATTCATTTGACGAACTACAAAAACAATCATAAAACGAAATAAATGTATAATAATTTTTAATTATTCAGTATGTCTTTCATTTGCTACACTTGACTCGCAATTTGTCTCACTTGTGTCACTCAACGTTTCACACAAATTATCGAGGCACATTTTAGAATCGTATACATAAAAGCCTTTTTCTAAACTTGACACTCAATTCCGCTAATTGTTTTGGCATATAAATGCGGCAATGATGTCATTTGACGAAAATTTTACATTTTTAAAAAGTATTTCAGCGACCGGTTGAAATTTAACTGAATTGTGCAAATTAGCAGCGAAACAGGTATTAATAAATAATTTCGCATTTTATGAATAAAGGCTTTTGTGTACACAAATGCGCGAGTACATAAGCGGTGCTGAGACAACAATGAGTTATCTAAAGGCAATGAAACAAATGGAATGTGCAAACAATGAGTAAAATATATGAAAAACGCAATAAAATTAATTAACAAATATTTCGCAGTTGTGAATGGTTCGCCAAAAATTCCTTTCTAAAGCTTCACAAGCTGAAACACTACTTTTAGAAATTTTTTAAAATAAGTATATATCGTCGCCTAAAATGTAACAACATATCATCAAAAAAGTCGAAATTGCGTTTTTTACTGCTTATGATTCACTACATCATATTTCATATACATATGTAGCATAAATTTTTGGCTTCCACTGTCAGATATAACCAATATATAATTTTTTTAACCAAAACTTAAATTGTGTTTGAATGTCAGTCCATATATCGTTTTTCCTCTGATATGTGATTTGAATATTTTGTATGTAACAAGCTTGATAAATTTCAAAGCAAAATATTTTCAAAATAAAAATAAAGAAATTGCTATTTTTATAGTTGCGCCAATGTTTGCATATAGATTTTGATAAAGCGCTCGATAGATAGTGGCTGTTGCCAGTAATAAACAGTAAACAAACTAAAAACCTCTCTACCCTCCGCTTCCTGCTCCACCTCACGTGTTGCCTTCTCTGCCGCTCAGCGAAACGAACACGACAAAGAAAAGTCATTGGCGTAAACAAATGCTATCTAAATACTAGTGCTCAGCAAATGCCGTTAGATAAGCGTTGCGTTGATGTTGCAGATAAGAAAGTCGTGTTTTTGTTTTGCAAAATTACAAAAATAACAATAAATTATATGCGAAAAAATGCCGCTTTTGCGACTCGTTGATTGTGCAGATTATAGAGGCGGCTTATGGCAGTTGATTTATGAGCGGTTGAATGCCCGTCCGGCTGGTAGAAAAATCAAGGTGAGTGGACTTTTTTCTTAAACCAACAGTGAGGGCTTTAAGCGATATTATAGAAGATGAAGCACATTTGATATAAAGTGCTAAATAAATATAGCTGTAATGCGGTTTTATGTATATCAATGAAGAAAAAATATATAATCATCACATGGTAAATTTTAAATGCAATCAGCCGTAATGCAGTTTGCATAAATGCATATTCTTTAATCTAGTCAATTAGCAAAATTAAGTCATTTGACAATTAAAATATATTAAAACTAATTAAAAATAATAAATAAAAAACTAGTTTGAAATTTTTTTTATAAAATATTTATAGAAATTGCACTCAGCGTTCTATAAGTGACTAAGCGATAACCTATTAGTGTGAAATATTTGAATATATGGAATATAATGTAGATAAGACATTCGGTGACTGCATTAACTCACTTTGCATTGAGAGGGAGTGCTGCGAGTTCAAGCAGACAGTAAACTAACTCGAAAGACAATTAAAAGTGCATTTTACTTTGACGTTAATGACACAGCACACGAGATAGGAATAATTATAGAACAATTATATAAATAAATTTACACTTTTAGATCTTGCGGCACGCGTTAAGTGCTCAATATTTATTTATTAAAGATGCACTTCTTTTAAGTTTCAAAATTTATTGAAAACAAGAAAAAAAACCTTACGGGATTACATAGGTTTACAGTTTCAAATATCGAATTTTTATACTTAATGTCTTATTAAATTCTACAATACTTCTAGAATATTGTCCTAACTTTGAGAACTTGTCCCTGGGGAACTAAAGTGCGCTTCTTTAAACCCGTTTTTCTTGAAACTGTGTTTTTGAAGTCGGTTGGCAAGATTTTTCGAGAACTACTCAACCGATCTTCATGAAATTTTACACAGGTCTTTGAGATACAATTTTTGTAAAGATTTGATGAAGGATTTGAACAAATAGTGCGCAGATGTGCGTCTTGACTTGAATAATAATTGCGACAAATTTTGTGAAGACAACTTGCCAAATAAAAATATCACTATCATATTTTAAGCCTCGCTGAAGTGTGATTTTTTTTTTACAAAAAACGACTTTTTCGAAAATTGCCATTTTGTCAAAAATACAATTTTGACTACCCCTTCGAACAATAACAGTATTCATCTATACCAAAAATATTTTTTTCATTATTGGACTTGAGATAAAGTTAATCAGAAAACCTTTCTCATTGTTAGACTGCATTTTTCGAAGGACCTCCAAGAGTTTCAGAAAGCTGAACCAAAATTTTTTAAACTGAATCACTGATTATTAAAGTACATTCAATTATGTAAATGCACAACATGTTTAAATTATTTATTATATAAAATTCTTCCTTAAAAAAACCGGAAAACCTGTTTTTCAACTTTGCAAGTGGACATAACCACTTAAGTAGATTAATAAGAAAAAGTGTGGAGAAACTAATTATTAAAAAGTACTTTTTTTAAGTTAGCATTATTTACTTAATTTTTACGAGGCTTTGTAATGCCTCCAACCACCTTCGTAATATTCCGAAAAAAACCTTGTTAACTAACAAACTCATAACAACAATAAAAAACACATAATAATGTTGACTTAAAACACATATTCGTGTGGACGAAAGTATTATCACATTTCAACGCAAACACGTAATTAAGTAATTATTATTATTCGCTACACAATTTCATAAATCACCACACATCTCTGTTTTCTCAGCTTAGCTAATCTTTTATTTTTATTTTGTGCCTTTGTTTTTCTCATAATAATACCCGTTTGAGTTCACGTTGCGCTCGCACTCAACATAAAAATTACTTTGTTGTTGTGTTGCCATGTAATTTAATTGAAAAAAATTGGCGTCATTAATGTGTGAAAATACAGTGCTCGTAATAACAGTAATTTTATTTGGACAGTGGAAAAGTAAAAGTTCCGGCAACTTTCAAACTGGCAAACTAACGAAAACCAAAATTTTAACTAATATTCGAAAATATTAGCAATGCATTGGGCTGCAGCACATTGTTGTTGCTGGGACTTTTTGTCATGCGAAAATTGCGGCGCATTGTGACATGGCGGTGCGGTCCAGTCTTGCATATGACCATACCATGTAATCTGCTTGTAAAAATATAACGCGCTGTTATTACATTATGCGCTCGGTCACTATTGTTTGGCTTCACAGCGACATAACTCAATAAGCCGTTTTAGTTGCCACAAACTATTGTACTTATCACACATGCATAACTATTGCATATATGTATATATTATATTTATAGTACATATAAGCAAGTATATATATTATATGCATGTAAGAGCTCGCCGCCTTTTCGCCATCAAACGCTTGTAGACAGCAACTGCATTGGCGCGTTTCCGCATTATTGATTTAGCGGGTCAGCCCCTCACAAGTAAAGCTTCGTCTTTCATTTGTTGCCATCATCACACACACATATCGCAGCGCTCATATTCATAATAATGATTTTAATAATAGTGCGCGCTGTGTTGCCGCAACTTTTACTGAAAACCAAAGTGTTGAAATGTGCTATTATTGCAGTTCAACCTCTTTCCAGCTGCCTCCACGTGCGCTGCCCGTCAAATGCTGTAAAGCTATTCATGAAATGGCCTTAAAGCCAACGGTGTTATGACATTTGGAGTTTTGCCATCAGTTTTTGCTTGCCAATGCCGAAAAATATTAATAATAAAAGACAACCACAATAGTTCGTTAAATGACGACAAATGACCGAAGTGTTGGAAGAAATAATTGCGATTTGCCAACCATCGCTTTGGAGATGGCTCTTTTGTAAGTTTGACATACTAAACATATGTACATATGTATGTGTTTAAATGTTTCAATTTTGTGCTTCAATAAAACTTAAATTTGCTAACGGCACCAATTATTTTCTTTGTAATAAAAAAGTTTTTTTTTTAATAATTTTTTACATAAGTTTTAATTTTCGCCTCGTTTATTGCTCATGTATTTGTATAGGATTTAAATAATTGTTAGTTTTTGCGAAAAAATTGGTAATATCGCAACGTAAAGGCTTGGAGTTGCTATTAGAGTTTTTTCACAGGTTTTCTTTAAAAATTTCAATAACTGGAAGTACATTGGAGAAGGTTGTCGTATTTTTTTATATTTTTTGATATCGTTTCCTTGGTTATGAAAACGAAAAAAACCCTTTTAAAACTGTTTTTTAAATGGGGGGAATATCGGAAAACCTGGAATAATTTGAAAACAAAACCCGTTGGGGTTTTTAGGGCAATGGTGCAATCCCTGAAGAAATTGTTTAGATCGGAGCGCTGTAGCATATATGTAGCTGCCATACAAACTTAACGATCGAAATCAAGTCCTTGTATGGAAAACTTTTTCAAATATACTTAAAATTAAAAAATTCTTATGGCCAAGATTTTTTTTTTCCGCAAATTAGTATGCATTCAGGAAATAGGTTGCCTGCTTCCCGTTTTGCATACCAAAATTAAGACCTATTCTTTCCCATCGCAGCCAAATCCAATGGTTAACCAAATATGCGAAGCAACTCTGCATGCATGAGCAATGAAGAGCGTTTAGCATTAAATGCTGCAGAACGTGCGAGCATATGGGTTGTGCTTACTAATGCTTAGACAAATATTGTCAGTCAGTCTAGCGCATTTATTCGACCCATTTTCAAATACACGGAATACCCATCATAAATTCCAACACATTACAGTCGCTAAATACATAAATTCCACGTCACTCTCGGGGCAGCAGCAACAAAAACAACATACAATTTGTCACATGGCACATTTGCAAATGTAAAGTTCCAAATAGTTACAATTTATAATGTGTGAGTGTGTGGGACTATGTTTGTATGAATAAACATATGTGTGGTCGTGTGTATGTATGTGCGTGTGTGACATGTGGGTTGAAGTGGCGTACAAAGGCGGAAGATGTGCGCGAATTCCCAACACTTAAACTGATTTTACTCTTTTTTCTATGCACTCACACATGTACAATGACCACACATTAACATATACATATATAATACATACAACCCAGTAAACAAGTGTGTGTTCTTTTTTATTAATTTAGCAAAAATGTTGCTGACAACTGTCACTGCTGCAGCCACTGACTGCCTGTCCGTCACCGCATGTATCGCTGTCAGAAACCATCGCTGACACTTTTGCCCACACACACACATCACATATATTTACATTTTTAAAATTTATATATGCCAGTTGCTTGTACGACACTTTTCACTGCTGTCTATTCCTCGTTAGCTGCTCGCCGCTTGACATGATTTACCCAAAGTGTGATGTTTTTGCTGTTGTTGTTATTGCAGCTGTTTATCGCAGTTTGCATTTCTTAATCGATGTCAATTGCAATTTTAGCGCACATTTCAGTGATGAGAAAAACTCTAATAGAATTAAAAAGGAAGGTGGCAATTAACGGTTTCACAAGCTAAGTGAATTAACTGTGAAGTGTGTTATATAAGCACGATTAGCCAGGACAAGGCAATTAGCAGTGAATAGCGCTAATAACTTAGGCATTTTTATTGCGCAATATTTCATAGATTATTGATAAGAGTAACAAGGAAAAAGCTCGCGAAATTTTTTATGCAATGAAAGAGAAAAATTGTGGAAAAAGCAGGTAAAATAGTTTCCGCCTATTGAACTTCCGAACAAGCTCGAATTTCAATAGCCTGGCAAACCTGACTTTAAAATGAGCATCGTAAAATCAAATAAACAGCAGCAAAAACAAAAAGAAACAACAACTAGCGTAACAGTAGCAACAAAGCAGTAAATGTGGCAATGAATAATGCCAGAAAGACAGCAGTGGAAACGCTTAGCAAACAGATACCACTACACGGCTTTAGACAGCATTTCCAATTGCAATAACAACAACAAGCACGACAGACATGTTTTCAATTGAATTACAAGTAAAATCGATGTTTGCCGCCAACCAACTCTTACCCCACCATAACACCACAGTGGCATGCTGAAACCACAGTGCAGCGGAAAATCGCTACTGAAATTTATTTCGGAGTCCATTACATTTCCGCAGCTTTTGCTGATGAAACCAACGCGCAGTCATTAAAACGAAATTTATACAAATAGCAAAAACAGCAATTAGACAGCCAGTAACAACAATTTCAAATGAAAGTATTAGGTTGCATGCCACCAATGAAATGAAAAACGGGTCAAGTGTTTCGTAATCGAAAAAGCGAAAACAAAGAAAAACCTCTTAAAATTGAAATTGAACATAAGCAAAGTTGGTGGCTAATTAAACGAGTTAACAAGATCAAACTGCAAAAGAAATTATAAAACAAATCACTGTGCAGCCAAAGCCACTTAGCCGGTCAGCGGCGACACGCCGCCGTCCATATTCATTCATTTCAAATCAAACCGGCAGCCGACGTCCGCCGTCAAGTGCTTAGCGCATGCGACTCTTTAATTGCTCGGCAGTTAACACCAAAGTGCTAAAAGTTGTGCATTGTCAGCCAACAGCGACCTTACTTTAAGTTTGTTGTTGTTGTTGATCTTTCAAGCGATTATTGTCTAAACAGTAGCGACGTGCTTGCGGCCTAAAACACTTGTTTGCTTGTTAATAACTGGGCAAAGACAACATAAGTCGCCAATTATGTCCAAAGTCGAAATGTTCTTTTTGAAGGCCTTTGAAGCTAGAGAGCAAAAAGTCAAAATTAGTGTCTAGTTGCAGCTTTTTTGGAAATTTATGGTGGTGGTAAAAATATATTGTGTTTCAAAAATTTATATTTCTTTGATATTGAATGATTTGTTTTTTATTTTTATGCTTGAGTAAAAAGTTACGTGAGAGCTTTCACCTGGTCATAAGCTTGATTTTGAAAGCTTACGTAAGATCTTTCACCTAGTGATAAGCTTTCATGAGAGCTTTCATTCAATTATATGCTTTTCTGGGAGCTTTTTAACTAGCGATATGCTTTCGTGAAAGCTTACATTTAGGATGTACTTTGAAGAGAGTTTTAATCTAATGATAAGCTTTCGTCGGACCTTTCAACTAGTGATATACTTTCGTGAGAGCTTTCACCTAGTGATAAGTTTTCGTGAGAACTTACACCATTTTTAGCTCAGTACATTAAGTGAAAGCTTTCGTGAGAGCTTTAATTTAGTTTTAAGCTTTAAATTCATTACGATTTCACAGTTTTTATTTGATAGCTCATATATAGCAGAAATAGTATAGGCTGCTAGTATTCCACGAAAAAACCCATCGTATTTACTCCACATTTTATTAATAAAAAAAAATTATTTGTATTTAACGATCTTTGTACTCAACCCCATATTATAAATAACTATTTATGTTAATTATTCTCCATCTCCGCGTAATTCTCACACTCCAAGACAACACGCTACCTCACCTGATTTCCGTTTCTCGCGATCGGGCACCACCAAGCTTTTGGCGCGCTTTACACGCAGTGAACGCCGTCGTATGGAACGTAGAAAAGCTTCAGGCATGCGTGAAAAACGCTGTGGCGTTTCGGGCGGCTTAGCTGCCGCCGTGCGTTCCGGTAAAAAGAAATTCTTCACGGCCAACATGTTGCACGAATTTGAAATGAAGTAGTTAATTTGTTAGGGTGGTACACCAATTTAAATCCAGTGCATGTAGAATCTCAAAACGATTTTAGTTTTTGCATAATTTTCACTATTTACTATTCACAAAACACTTATTTCACCACTTCAAAAATTGTGTCGTATTTTTTTGTCACACTTTTTGCATTAAAATTAGTCAACACTTTTGGTCGGTATTCCAACGTTTGTTGTTCGTTTGTGATTTCTTTGCGATTTCAAGTTTGGTAAGCATGTTGTTAAATTATGACTTTTATTATTTTTTTTTTGTTCCGAATTCATTCAGTGTCGCAAAACAATTTGCATGTGTAAATATTTATTAATTTGTGACTAAGACGTCTTATTCTTCGTAAGACTTGATGGTTTTTGCTTTTCGGTGGCTCTTGCTGCGCTTTAGTCACCTGCTAATTGTGATGAGTTGTATAATAAACATTTTTGCATAAATTTATTTTGTGGTTTTCTGCTTTTTTTGCGAATTTCAAATCCAATCTGCCGCCCTTGTGTGATATAAGCAGCGCTGTGGTGATGAAATCCGCTTGTAGGTTTATGCGGATTCGATTGGAAATAACTTCCGATCCGTTCGTAGTTTTTGTGCTTGCTATAATTATTTTTAACAAATTAACTATTGTTTAGTTAAACAAAAACAAATATGTATATTTTCACTGTTTCGCAATTGCAAATTTTTCACCCATTGGCGAAATATTTTCGCCGTCACACATACACATAGTAAATTTTAATGATTTATTTCAATTGAAATTATTTTTCAGAAAGTCCACACATAATTTATTATTATTGTTTGTATACACCTTTCACTACGCGTTAAGTGTGCGTGTATTTTCGTTCATACGATTAATGAAACGCGCAACAACGCACAACGAACCACTCAAATACGAAGTCAAACCAAAACTAAGGGATATTCGCTTCAACAGCAGCGTATAACCGGCAAAAGCAATAACATGTGAATAAGCAAGCACCCGACCGGTAATCGACGAGCCACACATGCAAACCAGTTCCTGTTGCAGTACAACCGACGACTGTTAATGCAAAGGTAAACAAAATGTTACAAACGCACAGTGTGTTGTTAGCATGCCATTAGCAACAACAACATTAACATTCGCTGATAAATTTGGTAATGTTAAAATGCTATTAAAGAGCTGTTAATGAAATACTATTAACATTCGCTGACAGATTTGTCAACATTATCAGTTAATGCTGTTTAGCTCTGTTAAGCTATTTAAAGCGAATTTTAGGGCTGTTAGCGTTAACTATATTAACAGCTTATGTTTATTGGCGCTGTTAGCGCTTACTTAACATTTGCGTTAATTTTAGCGCTGTTAGTCTACACGTTATTAACATTTTCTGTTTATTAACGCTTACTAAGTTAACATTTGGCAATTCGCTAAATTCTAATACAACAATTTTGCGCTCTCCTGCGCAGATAACAAACACACTGCATTTGCTAAGTGACAGAGAAAAAACTCATAATAAATATTCAAACACGTAAAAGTATATTTTTAATGCCGCACGTCAGCGTTGATTACGCGAAACACTTGATTTGTTGTTGCTTATAAACTCAGGTAATTTGATACATTTGTTGTTGGCTAAGTTATGCATGAATAGAGGTTGGCACTTTGTAAATTAGTTAGCAGTAAATTAGTATGCCTTTAAAACGTGAATGTCGGTATGTATACATATGTAGGCACTTTAATGTTAGTTGAAAAAATATATAAATATATACACATATTCACACATTCATATATACATACATAGTTCATACACATATGTATGTAGGTTCCATGAGTCGCTTATATTTCGAGCAGTCAGGTGCTTTACTTTTACGTACTTGCCGTAAAGCCGCATGAAATGGGTCAGCTAGCTGCCAAAGACTTTTTGTTAGCCAATTCGTTAAAGAAAGCTAAGCATGTATGTAGATATGTATGGTAGATATGAATGTATTATATCTATGAGTCAAACAGCGTCAATCAGCATGTGAATCTAAGTGAAAGGGAGCTGAGGTCATGGTCGACGTGGATATACAAAGGTATGTACATATGTATGTATGTATGTACAGCCTTGGATATATAAATAGCACAAATAAGAAACTATTATTACATATGTATAACTCATTTTTCTTGATATTTTGAAAAAGTGTAAAGGAAAATAGTAAAACAAAAATTAATTATTTTGATGATTTATGGACGAGAGTTGAGGAGGCTTGATATTAAATGTTTAAAAAGCGATGTCCAAAACTGGTGAGAAGCATGTAGCAAAGATGTGTATAGTGGAAATAGTATAAAATGCCTATCTAGTGATTAATTTCATTCCTTTTCTCAAACATTGCGCACACTAACGACAAAAGCGGCTAAAATTATTAAAATTTAACAGTCAAATCATGATCCATAATGTAGAATATATTCTTTAAAAAGCATCTTATTCAAATATGATTGATTTTCCAGTTTAACAGAGAAATTTTTGAGTTAGTGCATTGAATAACAGTGTGATAATGCCAGTTATATCAACAAATTTAATACATTTCGAATAATATTGATGACTAAACTCACTTTTTTTCAAATAAAGAATAAGTAAAGGTCTTTTATTTGAAGACAAAGTGTGTTTATGTGTCCGCGGCTGTATATACATATCTAATAAGTTCATGCATAAAAAAATGATATTATAATAAAATCACATCAAATTAATGTAAAAAATTTAAAATCGTTGTAGAAGCTGAAACAATCTGCGTTATGAAATTTGCATGGCTCATTAACTACGCGTTGACGTGGTTCGAGTTTTACATACATATATAAAATGACATGGAGGCAAACACGTGCGGTGTTCGATCACGCCAGCCATAGCGAAATTACGCAAAAATTGAATAAATAAATATTTGTTATTAAAGCAACCACAGTATTTTTTTCTAATATTGCTTCAAAGAACCATTTAAATGCTAACGCTGTTATTAGTTTGGCTGTTACTTTACATTCTGTTATTATGTTACTTAACAGTTGCAACATGTTCGTTGTTCGGTGGGGTAGCAAATAATTTCCCTCCGAAATTCCCACATCAATTGGATTACCTTACCGGTAAGGTAAGTGATTGACAGAATTCTTGCTTGCAACATGCAACATGCAGCACAACAGTGTTGTTGTTGTTTCTGCTGCATTACTTACATACGTGAGTATGCAGATACTTAAAAATATATGTACATACCACTACATACGCGTTTGTGTATGAAGGTAATAAAAATTCTGCGGGAACAAGTTGAAAAGTTAAGGCAATAACTCTCACTATATATCTGTGGGGCACACATACACACACACATACACATAAGCATGCTTATAATAACGTTTTTTTTAAGCTCAACAAACTTCTCTCTAAGTAGGTAACATACACCGCGCGTGTGTGTATGTGTGTGCGTGTCGTAGGTATGATTATTGAGTAAGATTATGTCATCGCAAAGCCAGCGCCAGCGTCAGCCAACGATGAACTGCAGTAATGGCTCCATTTAGAAGCGCGAAAGGAAGGAAAATTGGCTAGCGCACTTGCACTGCTAAGCTTATATAATATGAGCACGGCATATAAAATTGCACGTGTGTTCATGTGTGTGTGTGTGGCAAAAGTGTGTCAGGCTGCTGGTTGGCAAGGATTGCAGGAGCTAACCTAGCAACTGGATTGATTAGCTGATTGACGTGAATGAGTGAGTGGGTTGTGAAAGGGATTTCGTGGGAAGCCGTGCTAATCAAATTCAAATAAATGCTTTTAAATCGGCTTGCGATTGTATTATAGGATTATATTAGTTGATTAATATGCAATAAGTGAAAGATACTCAGAGTTAAAATAAGTTTTGTTGGAAAGAAAATCAGGGAATAAAGCTGTAAGAACGTTGTTGTAGGGAAAGCGTTGGACAAAATGGTGGCTTTGTCTTTACCTTGACTAAGGCTATTAATAACAGTCTATGAAAGGGATCAGCTGCCTAAACTAACATAAATAGAGGTTATAAACATAAAAATGGGTTGTCGAAAAAGTCTTTTCGTTTTCATTAGATGTCGTTGCAGTCGCATATCTCCAGCGCTGCCAATCAAATTGTGTCATAATATATAGTATTGGAAAGGTTAGATTTTAAGCTTCATTGAAATTTTATTAGAAATACGAAAGGACTTTCTCGACTACCCAATATATAGCCATGATTGTTAAAAAAGTAGCCTAGTCAGATCGCCGTGACGTTAAACTTTACGTTCCCTTCATGTATAAGTTAATAGAGGAATAGCTTCGTTAGAATGGTTGACGAAGCGTGTCCTGCTCTTATAGGGACTTTCACACCTTCGATGCGATAACTTTCAATTTTATCGCATTAGATTTGTTAAAGTAAGTTAAAGTAAGGTACCACTTCACTATTACCCCACAGAAAGAAAATCTAAATTAAAATCTTTTCTAAATTTTATCACTTGCGCCGACAAGTGTTCACTGATTCATATATAATATGCAACAACTGACGCTTCCGTTCCATCAAGAATGCAATTGTTGTAAGGACAATCGAAATTTTAATTAAATATATGTTATGTAAGTAGAAAAGCATGTATAATTCTCATTTCGGCTTTCACCCCTAACGTTGCAGGCAGCACTTCATCTGTCACTTTTGACACTTCAGACGCAATTGGCGCTGTAATTAAAGCGAAAGTTGTCGTTGAATCACTAAAATATTCGGTTATTTGAGTGGCTATGGATGTTCGTATGTATGTGAATAACACCCTCTGAGCGCGAATAAAGTCCAGTGGGTGTGGCTGAGTGCTTAAACGTAGCTGCGAAAAAAAATTCCACTTAAAAAGAAAAACATTTTTAAAATAATTAAATGTGGCATATTCCAAAAAATATGAATTTTCCAGACCACCAACTCAACGCTATCAAGATATCGGTACAACATTAATACTGCTTTACGCTCTCCTTTAACCTGTAATAACCTGAGAATTTTAACACCTTTAACAGTAAATTTAATAAATTCACTTAATTACAAAGACTTAATAAATGAACTTATAATGCCATATAAAGCTTTAAGGTGCAATAGCGCCTTAAACATACATACGAGTATATATATAGATGTATATGATGGATGCTCATCTGAATTTCTTTCTGGCGAATTCGGATGCTGTGAGTGGCGAATAAGATGACTGTTACCATCAGGGCATTCCCTTAAGTGGTTAAATACAGTTAGAATTTTCAAAATATTGATTTTTTTTATTTTAAGCATTTAAGACAATATTCTAGAAATGTTATTGAATTAAATAATACAATAAAAAGATTTTTTCTTGAAACTGTGAAACCCTTTAATGGAGAAGGACTACTATGGGAAGTGGAGTGCAGGAATGCTAGCCGATTGTTGTTGGAGACTTAAAAAAGACCTTCGACATGCCAAATATTCATTATTAGATTATTACCTGAGGATTGCACCGCAACCTTGGGTCTACTGTGCCCTCTCCTAAATCACAATGACTAACATAGCCACAGCACATTGATAAAGTCCAATATTCTGCTGGGTGCTAGCGAAGCGATGTGATCCCTATTTGGAATCATGGATCCAAGGGCATACATGAAAATCATAAGTATTTTTTCTATATTAAGCAATAATTTCTCTAAATGTAGCTGATGATTGCACTCTTTAAGAAAATATTTGTTTTGATGTAGCATGAAAGTCTGACGTTTAAGTATTTTTCATTCACATTTATTCTTAGTGGCTCTAGTGTATTCAAAATTC
Source organism: Bactrocera correcta (assembly GCA_027475135.1). NCBI lineage: Eukaryota > Metazoa > Arthropoda > Insecta > Diptera > Tephritidae > Bactrocera > Bactrocera correcta. The sequence goes on along the minus strand of CM050325.1, from coordinate 134,259,722 downwards.
GATATGACGTTTCATATTACTAAAAAGATAAATTTTTGTAAACTTTAATTTTTATAAAAATTATTAATTTATTTAAATGCAATCATTAAATTTTTTTATTCAGATTCATTTATTAAATTTACGTTGGTACGATTAAAAGCTGCAAACTATGACTGTGGTATATGAATGAAGTAGAAAATAAAATATGTTTCGTACCGGACACTAGGAAAAAATCAGGAATTCCATATGTAGACATAGCCAGCTCCAAGAATTCAATTTTTATGGCGAAACATATTTTTTGCATGCAACATGTGCAACATCTGCGCCCTTAGCGTACGAAAATAACACGAAATATACGCTCGTTTGAAAGGAAGTGAATTTTGTTAAAGCAATGGTTCGCTTATTAAACAGAAACGCATTTACTACGTTGGCGATGAACTATTGAAAAATTAAAAAAAAAAAATTAAATAATGTTTTTTAGCGCAAACGAGATACACTCGAAGCAGCAAATTTCGCCTCTTTTCAGCTGCTATTTTGGCCGTTTTCATTTTAATATTTTCAGTTGGCTTTTAGTGACTTAAAACACCGGCATGTGACAAAACGTCATCAATCTTCCGAACTCAACCTAGATGTGGCAGACAAGGTGCAGACATGTGGCATGCGACATAAGACACACACTTGATGCATTGCAGCGCAATATTTACAAGCGCGAATAGCTCCACAGAACTCGCTTAGATTTCCACTACATGCTACTGAACGACGTGCTGGTCCACCACTTGTGCAAACCCGGAAAAATAAATTTTCGCTAGCCATTAAAAATTATGCAATATACTTTGTTGAACATAATGTTGCATGTATAGACAACAACAACACTTGGCTGCTGACAGCAAACGTGCGGCCGCCAACACCAACGTCGCACGCAGCCAACAACGCTGGTGCTAATGAGGCGCTGCAGCCGAGCGAAATGCGAAATTAACCAAATCGTGCGAAAATGGCCGAACTGCGCGAGCCTGCGATTTTAATGTGTGGCGTCCGCTGAGAACTGCGAAGTGCCGAAAGCGCCTAAAATTAGAACGCAAGTCAATGGGAAATTTCAAGTGAAGCAAAAATGTAGAAAATAATAATGAAAAATATGCGGCCCCCTCGTTCATGTTACACACGTGACTCCGCCATAATCATCGATGACCGTCTACACGCCCAACGCGCACAGCGGTCGCGTTGATGCGCTGTCAATGCATGTAAATCCCTGCAAATAAATTGCAACGGTTAATGATGACCACGCGTGCCGCGCAGATAAAAACAACAACTATTTTGTTGGCACTTTACATCGGCACATGCAATTTCGGTCCGACGCAAATTTGCAGTAGCACTTTGGGGCCTCAACACAGCAGATATTTTATTGCTCATCGCTGGGCGTTTTGCAATAGTGCAAAGCAAAAGCTTGCCATGCAAAGTGGGTGCGCAATGAAATGTGCTTTAATGTGCAGAAATTAATTTCAGCCACTGCAGAGTGGCTTGGGTAAAATTTGATTTTTGATTTGCTTTTACCGCCGCGCCACTGAATGGCAACACAAAATTTATTACTTTTTCACTTTGTGACTGAGGTATTTATTAATGAAATTTTAATTATAGACATGGTCCATAAATTTAGATATTTATTTAACAGGTGGAGTAGTAAATTAGAGTTATTTATTACTTAGAACCCATCGTGATGCGGATTAAAGAAGCTATCTATTCGACGTCATGTCTAAATTTGGTATTCCTCTGAAACTCATGCCAAATGACCTTGAGCACAACCATCTGTTCTATTTAAATTGGAAAGAACTTTTCCGAGTCGTTCGATATCAGACCAAGTTTTAAACAGGTTTATTCGCTCTCGCGCGTCTTAAATAGTCGTACGTGCCGCTAATCTGAACCGTAGGCACTGCGTACTCTAAAAGTACAAAGCTACTGGGGGATGTAGTTGATATTGACATCGTTGGCCCCTTGCCAACAGGTACTACTTTGGGATTGGTAGATAATTAGTCTTTGGGAAGCATAACTCTCTCTCGACGAACAAAAATTACGCTCTACCATATAAAACTCTCATTATTCCTCGCGCAGAAACATGGACGATGATGAACCGAGATGAGCAAACACTTGGACTTTCGAGAGAATTGTTCTTCGCAGTATATTTTTGAAGCAATTTGCGTTGCCTCGAGCAGTAACATGCATAGTAGAAGAATGAGCAAAGAGTTTTCATTCGTCAAAAGGCAATTTCTCGCATTAAGTAGAAGGACATGCTTTGAGCAATTGGGATTTCCAAAAGCTTGCAAACTAGAGTCCATTCACGATTGTAGTGCAAAAAAAGGATAAGAAGTGACATTGATTTCGAATATTTTCCAAAACTTTGAAACCATTAGATCTACAACTTTTTTGTGTCTTATGCCAAGAGATTCCGTAACTTGGTTACTACACCATTGTTAGAATATTACGAACATGGTATTTAAAAACACTGTCCTTTTGTATGTATTTCAGTTCATTCATTTGAAGCGATATCGAATTTTATGCCTGTATAAGTATTTTCGCGGGGAGTTCCTCTTCTTTCCTTTATTATGAAGAAAACCTCAGGCGAAAATCATCGCATGCTTAAGCTGAGCATTTAATTTGAACCAAGAGACGTTGAAAGACGCTCTTTCATTTCAGATATGCTGCTTGAACGCAAAGAAATAAAAAAGAAATAGAAAAATAAGGTGCATTTGTAGTTGCTTTTTTGATGACACTGGTGATGCCGGTGAATGGATCCATTACGACAACCTAAAATTCAAAAAATCATATGTGAAACCTGAACAGAGGAATCAACAGCAAAACCAAGGTATTGCTCTGTTAAATAGGTTAAAATCATTAAAGGCAAAAGGCACTGGCAGCAAGTCATCAATTTGAAACAATTGCTGAAAACTGACCGGAATTTGCGAATAATCACGAAGCTAAAAGTCTTCATCATGACGTTCGGTTTCATATTGCAAGATCGGGTAAAAATTATTTGAAAAACAGCGATTGGGTATATTTGTTTCATCCGTCTTATAGCTTAGGCAAGGGCTTTTCTTATTATCACTCGTTCCGATCGATGAAGAAAGCCCTCAGGAATATGGCTCATCAAAAATTAGCTTGATACCTTCTTGGGACGGAATCCACAAACTGAAAGATAGGAAAATGTTAAAGCCTCATCTGGACAATACTTTGAAAAATATTATTGTTTGAGTACCAACTTTTTAGTAAACATTCAAAGTTTAAGAAGAGTAGATATATAGTTATAGATATGATCTAGACCCAACAGTTAGAAATACCATACCAGTAATTGTAGCCATCCATCGTCAGGTCCATCATTTTTACCGCTTACAAGAATTATGTAACCAAAAAAAATCCACAATGTAAACTAAAAAATGGAACAAGCTCTGGAGGTCAGAAAGGGGGTAACAAACCGTCCGTGCCACTGTCAGTTTAATTTTGCCTTTCGAAATTCTGTACTCAATCAACTTTTTGGATTTTGTCCTTAATTAGTTTTGAATCCAACCACTTTGAGTATAACGAACCCTCATAAAGTTCGTAGTAACCCTAAACCTTGCAAATACAAAATGCTGCCAAATGCGCCACTTTGCTTAACGGGACCACTTTTATTTGTGTTCATTGATTTACAAATTAGAAATTATTGCAACGCTAACGGAAACTGAGGCGTGCAAAAAGTGAAAACAAAATGTAGCAACAAATTGTGGCAAATAGCGGTTGACCAACGGAAACGGTGTCGTATTACCGTAAATGAAGCAAGTGCTGTGGTTGTTGGTGGTCAAGCGACCCTCACTAAATGCCTCTGTTGTAATTGTAGCTCGTGTCCGGCATTCGGTGACCAAATTAATTGCATTCCATGCAACAAATTACGATTATTGCCTCGGAAGAGCAGAATGACTGATGGTAGTGGGTGTGTGCATGAGGGGCGTACAATTGCGCGGCCGAAGCCTTGGCAATCGCGGGTGATTATTGACTTTTTATGCGGAATGCTTAACCTTTTTTGGCTGCGAAACAAATGAACTCCGGCAGCGCCAGTGACGTGACGTGCCGATTAAAATCTTATCGCGGCTTCCAAAGTCAACATAGTGCAGCAAGACTGTGCTAAGCAGTGCAGGGTGTGTGTGGGCGGGCGGGTAAACAGCAAACAACCCCTTTTGGGCTAAAAAAAAAACTGCTAGTGCCGTGCTTTGTAACACTTTGCACCACCTTCTTTTGTGCTGTGCAGGGTAATTGGGTCGCATTTTTCGGTCGTCTCAAATTGCAATGCAATGGAATAATGTTGGTGTTGTTTTTGTTGCGCTTAAAGTTGCAATTCATTTATTACAACAGCGGAAAACGGTGGCAACATTCATCAAACTTAGCTTAGGGTGCATAGCTAATGGAGCTTTCTCGAACCACCCCGAGGTTGAAGCACATGAGATTTCATGGAGCGTGGAACAACGGCATGTTGCTATGACGTTTTATTTTCGTTGCTATTATGTAATGATTGCTTAGGCGAAGGTGTGTCGGCGGAGTGCAATGGCACGCAAAGTCGGCCAAATCGCTGCGATAAGCCGAAGAAGTGAAAGTTCAGGTAGACATATATACAAACACGTATATATAATAGTATATGCGCATGTTGATTTACACTTTAGTTATTACAAGTGCAAGCCTGAGGGTGGCAGGCAAACACCCGCAGCTCACACAGCTCAATTTGACCAAACCTTTTTATGGGTCTCGTATTTCATTTGTGAAATTGCATTTTTATGTCTAATCGGACTAATATGAGTTTACCGATTCCATCATACATCGCTTCTGAGCCGCATGTGGTTTATGAGCGTAATCTTTTTTTCAAATTTACTCTTATAATCGCTTATTGTGTTACTAATGACGGCTCTCACATGCGTGTTCTCCACTTTCAAAATACCTTCACCTTAAATATGAATTATTACATATATACATACATATGTACATATGTCTTGTAATATGGATGGATTGCTTATAGAGTACGCGTGTGGCCCTTTCTTCAATTTTCCATCAATGCGGTTAATCCGCTGCTTTTTGACTGATGGAAGGCGAGCTTTAAATAGAATTTTTCGTTTTGAGAAATGGCCATCGAGCATTTTTTTGCGGTTTTGCCTTGACTTTGTAGCTTTGATGGACTATCAGTTTTATGTACGTATATGAAATATGTTTTTCTGACTGCAAATTAAATAACACTTACGAGTATTTCTTTCTTTATTTTGAATGTTACCGCTCGTTTTCAAAACCAGAAGAACCAACCTAACATCAATTCTTTATTATATGTGAATCACTACCTTCTCACAACGGAAATGTGTACAAGATTTAAAACAACTCTTAAAGTAAAGGGCATCATAGCTTAATAAAACATAGTTGTCGTGGACAATATTTTAACTATTTGCAATTTAATAGAACAGCAGCTAATATTATGATAACTGCACAAAATGAGAGTCTTCACTTGTTGGAAACTAAAGTTTATTTTTAGCAGGGTTGCCACTGTTAACATTATGAAATATTACATTTCTTTCAAATTATAAAATTAAGTGGTTACATGGGTTAACGGGTTCCAGAAATTCGAATTTTTTATTGTCTTATAGAATTTTACAGTTAGTTAGTTAGTTGATCTGAGTAATAGTTTGGGAGCCTTTAGAACTTGTGCGTTCGAGGCGAGCTAAGTGCACCGTCTTTAAACGCGTTTTTCTCGAGAACTACTCAACCGATCTTCATGGAATTAGGAGTTATCCTGCCAACGTGGGCGCATCTTTTTTCCGAGGGGTTACCGGCGTCGCAATGGCCGAGTTCAAAATATATTTTTCCAAACATTTCAGAATTTGTTTTTTAATAGTGTATGTTTGTAACAATAAAAAATCAACACTGAAATCCCCAAAGATATCAATTTAAGACTTTAAGAAGCATTGTAAGTGTTCCTTGGTATATACGCTACTACGAAGTCTACAAAGATTTAAACGTACCTTTTGTTAAAGACAAAATCAGCAAAGCTTGACGATTCCTTGATAGACTTTCTAATCATGAAAATTTTCTGGCAATAAATGTACTGGACAACAGGGATGTTAGACTCTTAAAAAGAACTCACATTTGGATATTGCAGACGATTTTAAGTACTTTTAAGAATATTTTTTAGGAAAATAAAATATTTAATTTTTTATAATAAACAAAATTGTTGAAAAAATACTGTTTTTTACCCGAAGAAGCCCTTAAATCTATATAAATGACGAAAAAGTAAAAAAAGGTTTAAAAAAGAAACAAAACACACATGAAAATAAGTGTAGAATAAAGAAATTGAAAAGGTCCATTATCGATATGAAATTTTGCAAACGTTTTTCTCCAATGAAGCCCTTTCTTTGTCGGAACCGCCTGTATTCTATCACTATAGCACATAGCTGGCATATAATCTGATCGGTCAAAATCAAGTCTTTAAAAAATTTAAATTTGGTATGGATTAGTGCTCTTGGATCACTATAGTAAATAGATGTCGTAAAAACTGAAGGATCAAAATGAAATGCTTGTATGGAAAACTTCTTCATTTGGATTAGTATCGAAGGCAGCAGTACAGTTTCCGAAAAAATTGTTCATACAAAGTAACCAATAAGGATCCCTTTATATCCTTTCATGCTATATTTCTTTATATCTTTTCATGCTATAAATGGACCGGTACAACGGAAGTTGACCCCTTTACTACTTTTTGCTGGTCTTAAGTTCCCAAATGTTCATTTTTTAAATGTCATGGCAGCTCTAATAATCTGTGTCAACTATGGACAGCATCAGCAATAAGGGAAAATGTAAACTACCCACCCAACAGATATGCTACAAAAAGTAAAACTGAAATAAAATAAGTTTGCAAAACTTCGGAACTAGGCCAACGTGCAACAAAATGTAACCAGGTACACCAATACATACATAGGTATGTTAGATACAAGTTAGATTTCTGTTATGTAAGTGAAGTGAAATGCAGTCTGATGGGCATTGTTTGCTAGGATTACAGAAAAGTTGGACAAACTATATATATACATACGTATGTTTGTATATTAATTATAAATATGAGTATAATGATGACATTGAAGAAAATTGTTTCACTGGAGCGAAATCAAAAGAGCTTGCAAGTAACATCGTCTGATCAAATTTGGCCCGGACTGGAAAAAACTACATTTTCGCATACTTATTTACACACAAATATGTATTCAAAATAAGAGTCTGAGTTAATACAAAGGTGGCAACACTTAATCCAATTTTCCATATTCTTATTATTTATAATACTCGACTGCAATAACTTTTAGTGCATTCAGCGAATTTTAGTTTTATCGGTTTTGAGTCACTTGTGGAGAAACATTCGCGAGATTAATGGACAGTTTCGACATCTTACTTATAAACTCTGATTTATAACCAAAATATCAATAAAAACTTAACCTAAACTTAGCCAAAAAATTAAACAAAAAAACATTAACCAAAATGTGTTGAGGCGATCCAAAAGAGATGTTGACATCCTCTGCTATCTCTTTAGTACCAACGCGATGACTTTCAAGCACTGACTCTTTAACTTTTGCGATGGACGACTTGCAGGAGGCAAGTTTTCGATGACTCTACGACCTTCACTGATTTCATTGTGTCACAAATACATAAAAAAACAGTCCGGTTTATATTTGATCAGATGGTATTTAGAATTTTGAACTTCACTCAATCGTACTGAACATTTCTGGTATACAAACAGACCGTATATTAGTTCCTTATCCAAAATCAGTTGAATCAGAAACAGCATGAATCAGGTCCAGCTTAAAGATACCTGAGAATGATGCAAGCACCGCACTAACAAAATTATTCGCAAATCAATAAGTAATTATAGCGTGCAAAACACAAATTGCACCAGCGGTCACACAATTTAGTCAAAATGCGAATAAAAAATCTATTGCAAAGTCGCTTCAAGGAGAATCGTGAATAAATTTGCAATTATCTGCGCATTAGAGACACAGTAATTGACAATTTGCGACAACGCTATAAATAATAACAAATAATTAAAACAAATAAGCTAAAAAATAATCAAATTCAAGCGCTTTCCACATTACGCTGAGTACCGTAATGAGTACGCGCTGAATTATGACTAACAGCGAGAATAAAATATTGTTGAAAAACGAAAATAAAAAACAATTTGTATTTAACCCATTTTTAGTTTGCACAATCCGCCGTTACACCCGCTGATGTCATGTGCTCATGCAGCCGCGATGTCTCTGCAGCTACAGCGTGCCGCTGCGGAGTCATAAGTGATGTCAGTCCAACATGAAGCACGAACGCGCCGGTAATGACTAAAGGTATAGAGGTGAAAAAGTACGTAAGTAATTAAATTATGCAAATTTTCTAAAAAAGTCAGGTGCGCAATAAAAATATAATGCATGTCTTTTAGACGTGATGACATATCGCAGGCGGACGACAGGCAAAACCAAACATATGGACATACGGAGTATTGTAAAGCTTTACTGGCGAAATTAGAAAGTAGGACACGGGTTAAATTGAAAATTTTCTTAGATATGACAGTGGCACAATTTCGTCCAAATGCGGGAAACATAAATCTAAAAAAATTGTAATAAAAAATTATGCAAAATTTATTGCGCAACCTAAATCCCAGAACTGCCTCAGCCATCAATTGCTTAAACTAAATAATTTGCACTTTAACTCGCGCATTTAAGCGCTAAGTGTTGTTTTTTTTTTAGCGAGACCGATAACCTTTTGCAACGATTTTCAATTTAATTTACATTTTTATTGAATCAATGAAGAATTGCAGGAAAAATGCCGCAGCCCGGAGAACACTGATCTTTCAACAACACATTGCTTATGTATACATGTGTGTGTGAGTGCGAGTAAATGCACGAGCAAAGGAGTTAATGAACACGTAAATGCGAAACGCAACGAATAACAATGCAGAGATGTAGAGCAAAAAAAGAGCGCGTGAAATGAAAAGTCCATCAAATTGTAGCAATATTTAAAGACCGCGGCAGTAGTGCCATGACAAGTGTGGAGAAATAACAGTAAATAATAATAAGTAACAAGTTTATAAATAAACGCATTTGACCTTTGATTCCCGTTTTAAAATGAAATGAGTGATAATTCCGCATGGTGGGACTATGTACAGTGGAAATAGCCACGCAAGCAAGGATTGAATGTGTCTTCTGCGGAGCACAAGATCTTTACGAAGATAGTATAGACGCGAAAATTAAATATATGTATACTACGAGTAGATAATATAGCTTTCAGGAGCACATTGAGTCCAGTGGTATCTTCAGAATCTTTCTTTTTCCTCCAAAAAAACAAACTTAAGGTCATTTAGAGAACATTTCTTATTCACGGAGGTGTTACAGGTTAAAATATGCTACATATAAGCATATACATACATACATATGTATGTCCATACGAGTAAATGTACTTGTAAAGGCTACATACAGGGTTTTCCCGCAAAGTAATAGGATTGAGTCGATTTAAAAAAATTTATTAAATCAATCGTTACAATTCTTTAAAAACTTTCAAAATAGGCTCCTTCTACGTCGATACAGCGCTGCTAGCGCGATTTCCAAGAATTGAAGGCGTCACGGAAGGCCTTCTCCGGAATAGCCTTGAGAGCCGTGGTGCATACTGCTTGGATCCTCTCTGTCGTTTCAAAATGCTTGCCTTGCATCGACCTTTTCAGGCAAGGACCCATGAATCGTCACCTGTGATTACGTTATTCAAAATTTGAGGGTTTCACACATGTTTTAATTTTCTTGGCACACTTTCACTCGCCGCAGTTTCTGGTCATCAGTGAGGACTTTTGGGACCATCTTCGCGCATGTTCGCACAAATGCTTCTTCACAGTGTCATGAACAATAGATTTTGTTAAATTTAACGTCTGGGCAATTAAACGAATACTTGGTCGACGGTCTGAGTTCAAAACTTTGCGCACACGAGTCACGAGTCGGTATTTGTCGAAGTCGCAGGTCTCCCAGCACGATCTTCATCAGCGACCTCTTCCCGGCTCTCCAAAAAGACCTGGTGCCACCGAAACACAGAGGTCAACGTTTTTCTATACCTGAAGCGGCTGTTGCTGCGTTCAAAAGGCATGTTTTGGTGATATCTCATTCTGAGTGGCGAAAGTGCTCTAATAATTGGTTCAAACGCATGCAATATTGTATAGATCTTAATGGAGAATTTTTTGAAAAACAATAAAGCGTTTTTACTTTGATGGTAAAAATATTTGTTTTTGTTTCTCTAATACCGAAATATAAGAGGCAAGAACCTTAAGTCACTCAACTTTTCACTTGTGCACAAATATGAGTTTTCCATTCTCTCTGGCTAACACCGTGCAAAGCAAGTACAAATTTCTCTAATGGAGAAGTAATTGAAAGTTATATAATTTGCACCTGTACATGCATATTATATATACATACATATGTACGTATGTTAAATGTGGTGTAAGCAATTATTGTCGGAGCTACAAAGCTGCCGAATATACTAGTTTGTTTATCAGCTTTCAGCATCTCGACCAGTTTCTGTATTTGCTTTTTACGATTTTCTTGAACTTCAACACAAATTCAAACTCCACAACTTCCACAAACTTTTCTTCCGCTCGTTGCTACAGATTAAGTGGTGCAAAGTCAATAAACTTGAATAATTTTCAACAAGTTCAAACAAAAACACCAAAATTAAACCAAAAAGTTAGATACAATAACAAAAACTCGGAACAGCATTGCTTTTGGAAGTGTGCGAATATTAGTATTCAAATAAAAAATAAGCGTGTGTTTGTTGTTGTAGCTTTGTTTAATATCTCATGCACTCGAGTCGTTGTCGGCTTAACTACAAACAATTACAACTCGTTTGTTGTTGCAGGTATTTGGTTTATGAGCGGATACGTATGTATGTATTTAAATATACGTGGAAGCTGAAAAGAAATTTTGCCTAGCGCCAAACGAAAAGAAAAGCTATAAAAAGAAAGATGAAGTATTAAAAGCTCTTGAGCTAGCCAACGAGTAGCACAGGTATTGCTTGATACGAGCGCACATTTAATGACTAATAATTACAGGGAAACTGAGGGCATTAGTACACGTTTCTAGATATTGATTTTTACTCCCGGTGTTTCTTTGCTATTATCAATCGGATGCTTTTCTGCTTTACTTATTTTGTTAGTTCTAGAGCTTTCTAAGAACACTTTGGCTTATGTGTCTTTTTTAGTTCGACTCACTTTGTATTTGGTTTCCGTCAAAAGCTTCCTTTGCTTAGTTTTCTCATAAAATTTACTTTTATTTGGAAATTTCTTTAATATACAGTAAAGGACATAACTGTTCACGAAAATACCAAAATTTTTCTTAAAGCTTAGAAATTTTATTAGACACCTTACACAAAAAAAATAATGTATACATTTAAAAGAGTAGTAAATTTGCTTTCAAATCCAATAACTTAATTCTAAAATTTAAACATAACGTATTAAAAATACTTAATTTTCAGAAGATATAAGTGTGAACACTTTTGTCCGTAGACTCAAAAGTTCGGTCAATATTTTGTGTGACCACCACGCGATATTTTTAGAGCTTGAATCCTTTTTGGCATACTATTTATGAGGTTGTCCAAAATGTTTGGGCTTATATTTTGCCATGCGTGGAGGGCCCGCTCCCACAATTCATTAACCGTTTTTGGAATATCCTTTTCAGCAAAAATTTTTCTTTTTAAAATCGCCCAAAGGTGCTCGATGGGATTCAAATCTGGGGACTGAGGAGGCCAATCGAGCAGTTTGATCCCGTTATCTACAAACCACGATTTGGTAACTTTTGCGGTATGCTTCGGATCGTTATCCTGCATGAAAATATCTCCTTGGCCACGTTCGAGTCCAAATATATCTAGACTTGGAAGATATGAGTCCTCCAGAATATCAATATAGTCTGTGGCACGCATTATACCATCGATCCTTCGAAGGACACCCAGCTCATTTCCTCGAAAACAGCCCCAAGCCATCAGTGATCCACCTCCAAATTTCATTGTTTGGCATATGTTGCGCTCCTGTAAACCAACCTGTTTATCAATCCATGTCCATGCACGCCCATCTGATCCTATTCGATTTATTTTAGTTTCATCAGACCAAGTCACTCTCTTCCAATCATCGATTGTGAAGTGTTCATATTTTTTGGCAAACTCCAAACGAGCCTTACGGTGTTTGTCACTTAAGAGAGGTTTTTTTAAAATTGCTCTAGCCTTGAGCCCGTTATTTGTTAGGCATCTTCTTACTGTTTTGTCGCTGACATTCACTCCATGGACCTCTCTAATGATTTTATTGGTTTCCACTGCGGTATTTGTTGCTCCTGTAACGATTAAGCGTCTAGCTATTCGTGCTTCAACTGGGGATAACTTCTTCGGACGGCCTCCACTATTTCGTAGTACTGTTAAGTCATTCTGCTTTTTTATTTTAGTAATTAATCCCAGAGAAATTTTATATTTTTTTGCGATTTCTTGGTAAGAAACACAATTTTTAATGTCTTCCAGCACATTTTTCTTCAAAACAGTATTTACGGCTTTTCCCATCATAAAGCAACTAAAAAGTTATCTTTTAGGATTTAAATATTTAAACATTAAATGTAAATTAATTAAATAAATAAGTAGACTTTACCTTTTCCGTATTAAAATTAAATTTGGAACTCAATTGTGCACAAAATCTTATTGTGGTCAAAACTGTTCACACACTATTTCTGTTTTCTTCGACTCATAGAAACAGTAAAAGTCCCGTTAGTTTAAAAAAGTGCTACCGGCTGTTAATTAACGTAACGCTTGAGAATTTACAATAGAAAAATATTGCCACACTGGTTTCAAATTTATGAAATAGCAAGCGAATTCAAATTTCATATATTCGTGAACACTTTTGTCCCTTACTGTATATGATACATGCGTTACCTGAGCTTAACTTATAACTAAGATCGAGCTGCATTGAAAGCTTTATTTGTAGAGATATTTTCAAAAGTTGTTGTTCAAAAAGAGCATGATCCCATATGAGAGTATGAATTTTTTCAATAAAAAACATGAAAAACTTATAGAAAATAAGTTCTGAGAATATAAATTGAACTGCAGGATTATTTATATATTTTATGAACTACAATAAGACTAGTATATTATCGATCGAAATCTGACAATTTGAATTTGAAAACTCATTTTACATTTCAGAAGATAAAAAACGTGAAATTTCCACAATTTCTTAACAGGTGAATTGAAAATGCTCCAGCTTGGCGGATAAATGGCGCTACTAGAATAAAATCCATATGAATTTAGTTAGACCTAACCTTCTAAAGGCATATGTATAAATATGACGGCTGTTAGATCATTAGTCTGAGAATTATATCATTTTGAGTGAAGCAGCTTTTATTATCGTGAGAAAAGGGGAAAAAAATTTCGCGTGTTATTAAAATATTGATTTTAAGTGGGGAAAAAATATAGTTGAAGCATAAACTTGACTTGATGACGAGTTTCCGGACATTGTTGATGGATCAAACAAGTGTTAGGAATGTTTAAGCGGAATAAACTCGATTTTTTGCGTCAATGTGTGGCAATCGATGAAACATGGCTCTACCATTTCACTACGAAGTCAGATCAATAGTCATCCGAATAGACTGTACACGATGAACCCAGTCCAAAACGTGAAAAAAACACAATCGTTTGGTTAGGTTTTAGCGTCTGTATTTTGGGATGCGATGCATTCCTTTCGCCGCATTTAGAGAAATTTAATCAAAAGTAACTCTAAAAATCTAGCTAATTTATGCTAACCTTTATTTCCAAATATATTTTTCCGACCCCTTTTAAATAAAATGAGATCAAGTCATGAATGGTCACTTCTCTGAAGGAGGCTGCACTCCGAAGCAGCAGATCTACTGCTACCTTAATGATAGCAACCTCGGTTTGGAAGACACTGCAGCTGATATTTCATAGCGTTATTGAACCACTTGAAGGACGAAACGGTCTGAAAACGGCCGCAATTGAAGAAAGTGCTGCAAAAGTAAGGCAATGCACCGTGAAACAAGTCAGTGAAGTGAAAACGATGGCAAAAATCAATCGATTGGGATTCGCATTGCTTTCACATTTACTGTATTCTCAAGATCTAGCCCTCAGCGACTATTTCCTGTTCTTGGGTCTTAAAAGAAAGATCGCTGAAAAGTAAATATCGTCGAATGAAGAGGTGATCGCCGAGTCTGAGCCCTTTTTTGAAGCAAGGGGCTAAACGTACTACAAATATGATATCAAAAATTGGAGGGTCCCTATAATCAGTGAATCACGCTCGAAGGAAACTATGTTGAATAAAAAACAAATTAATATTTTGCAAAAAATGTGTTTTTCTATGGTAGACCGAGGATTTTTCAAATCAACTTTTATTTCCAAGAGTATTTCTCTGTATGGGGAAAATGAATCGCATGAGAGCAATACTAAACCTGAAATCCATAAATATTCGCTGTTTCCTTGTTTTTGTTTTATTTTTAAATATGAAATTAATTTTACCTACTGAATGGAAAAACAAAAACGCTTATTTTAAGTCAAAATAATGAAACAAATGAATAAACGGCATCCATTACACAGATCGTGATGTTAATCAAAACATTATTCATTAATACTATATAATATATAGGAGCCTTTCGGGCGTGTAGAGGTAGCAATGAAAGCCCAAATATAAATCTAAATACCGCTATAAAATTTGTTGTAAATATATCTCGTATTTCATAAACAAATTTTGTTCCGTATTTATTTGCGCCAAAAAAAATTGCTTTTCAAGGATGCACTTTACTAAAATTGTATATTTGTTTACAAGAAAAGCACGCATCTGCTCGCCATAACACCCTCACCTCGCTGCAAAATGAATATGTAAATCAATGAGAAATGTATCAATCGCGTGTTTCTTTGACGGAGTGACTACACCTTAGCATTTCACTTGATTTGTAAACAATTGCTGATCTTTGCTGATAATCTTTGAAATCGCACAGCCAGTTGACGTCTAGTTGTTGCTTATTTTAGCGATTATGAAGTCAAGACCACGCGACCTTTGTGTACATTAGTCATAATTGACGTCACTTTAACGTTGAGACGTTGCCCAGCAGCTAGAGGTATCTTCAATACATTATGTAAATATTAAGATTACTTAGTCATTTTATTTTTTATTTATTTTAGAAACTGCTCAAAAAATATTGAGTATGACCACATCAATGACTAACTGATTGTTTAGTATATTAGCAATATTTTCGCTTGAATTTTAGTAATTTTAAATAATTAATATTTCAAATAAAGAAAGAAAAGCATGAATATTCTGCTAGACACAATACTAACAGGGCGAACGGGTGAGGCTCCATAGTTTTCTATGTTTACTTATTGAACTAATTTTGAAATGCACGATTTTGGGGAAACTCATACATTATTATATTTTTTATTTGAATACGTGTGTCAGACTCTATTAATATTTGTTATATAGGGTGATTCATTTCGAGATTCCTTACTTTTTCAAAGAAAAAACACAACTTCAAATTTAATGGTGATTGTTTTCTATCATTCGAAAGAACATTCTTTTGCATTTATTTTTTGTAGATTATCTCTTTCAAATGTTGGCCGCGGCTATGTCTCAGATGGTTCAAACGTTGAGTCCAACTTTCGATGACTTGTTTGAGCATTTTATTTGCTCTAGGGCCCTAATCAAAGAGGCGTTGACCGCATAGATTTCAGACTTTACATATCCCCACAAGAAAAAGTCCAACAGTGTGATATTACATGAAAAAACGTGAAATTATCTGCTCACCGAAGAGTTCTCTCAATAAATCCATTGATTGGTGTGATGTGTGGGAAGTGACGCCAATTTGTTGAAACCAAATGTCGCCGAGATCACGAGCTTCAATTTCAGGCATCAAATAGTCGGGTATCATGGAACGATAACGGTTGCCATTGACGGTTACGTGTTCACCTGCATCATTTTGAAGAAATATGAACAGATAATTTGAAGAAATATGAACAGATAATTTCACTGGCCCGCAAACCACATCAAACCGTTGTTTTTTTTATGAAATGGAAGTATTTGAATGTCTTCAGGTTGCTCTTTGTCCCAAATGCGGCAATTTTGCTTGTTTACATAGCCATTGAGCCAGAAATGAGTCTCATCGCTGAACAAAATTTGGCTTAAAAACGTCGGATCTTCTTGGATCTTCTTAGAACTTTTCAAGAACTCATAGAGCGAAGCGATGTCACTTTTGAAAACTAATTTAATTACACAAAAATGTTCCAAATTTACATGCAGACATACAATTGACAAAACCACGGTTCTTGTCTGCTTTTAGGCGCACTGAACTTAGTCAAAGTGCTTTTTAATGTTTAAGATACCGTTTCAACTCATTTCTACAGCGAAGGAGGAATTTTCATATTACAATTTTACTTACATACATAGACTCTAAAGCGGTAGCTGAAATAATTTTCAACTCCCAGAAGTGAAATTTTAGCTCTCGAACCTTAATGGACAGCTGATGAAAACCACGAATTCGTTGACTACTGAGATTTTTGCACCAAATCTACGTCCATACTTGTTTAAGTAAACTGCAAACTTTCGCTGCAGCAATTTTAAATCAATAAAGTCAATTTGAGCTGTGGCTCGCGGGCAGGGATTCAGCAGACGTGAAGTAAATTGATTACTTTTTCCTGCGGATATCTCATACGATTTGCAAGGAATGGCAATTTGGCAATTTGCCTGATTGCCGAATTGCTGTGCGGTTGCAAGTTTCGCTGTTGCATAGGCAGTTAACTTGGCTTAGCAACTCGCACCGAATTGATTCGACTCATCAGCGCGCGCTCCGCCATTCACAGATGCGGCATGCCGCAGGACATATGACAAATTGTACAGACACTAGAAAATCAACTGACTGCCCCGCTTTGGTTTCCTCCATTGGCGTGACGGCGAAATTCGTGTGAATATATAAGTAGTAAATATGTATGAATAATAATGGTTGAATGGCGAAAAATTTCTGGGTTATATAAACATACATCGTTTGACATCGTTGCTTATTATCTTATTTATTATGGCTACGTTTAGCTGTCATCCTCAAGAGGATTAGGATATATCCGAATTTTAGTTTAACTGTTATTTTGCTTTTTATAAGTATAAATAAGTAACTCAGTGTTCCAAAATAGCTCCTATGTTCGGCTAAATCATATACTCTTGCATTAGCTGTCTTTATTCGGAAAGCAGCAGCAAAATTTTTATAAAAAACAGTGCTTTCGAATATCAAACTCGATTTTGGGCATCGTTATAGTTGCGAATTTTTTTTCATATTTTGTTGTTTAACTGATAAATTCTGATGGCAACATCTTTTTTCTTATTTTATTTATGTTAATGATATTTTTGATCATATTTCCTTACATTTGCTCGACAAAAATTAAAACATGACCGCATAAATTTCGTCGCAAATTGCCAAGTATTGACAAGCATTGCGAATTCAACACATTTTCATTTGCAGGACTCATGTGCTAGGTAGCCAGGCGCATGTGTTTATTATAGCCTTAGAGAATTCGCAATTATTTTTGCTCTTTTGTCGTAAGAAATACATGTAATAAAGTTGCCAAAATTACATATGTCAAAGTGTCACAATCAATTATTAAGGCACAGTAGGAGAAATGGTCTGCAGACTAAGCAAAAAGGTGACTTGGAAATGAGAAAAGAAGCGGTGAGCTTGGAAGTGTGAAGGAACAGGGTAGTTTTGTGCTGATACTTGTTATACTGTCTTCACAGCACATTATATTTCTTGTCTTTTTAAAGAATTTTGTTACATTTTTAAATATGTTTTTTATTTAATTTGAGACAAATTATTTGGGATTACTTTGAATTGACGTTAGAGAATTATAGTTTTATAAAATAATATTTTAAAATGCATTTTATTTTTGTTGCATTTATTTTAACCCAAAAGTTGATCAATTGAATTTTATTTTTTACTTTTAATTTACATTTTATTAATTTTCTTTTTATACCCTGAACAGGGTATATTAAGTTTGTCACGAATTTTAACACCCAGAAGGAAGCGTCGGAGACCCTATAAAGTATATATATAAATGATCAATATGTCGAGCTCAGTCGATTTAACCATGTCCGTCTGTCTGTATATATACGAACTAGTCCCTCAGTTTTTAAGATATCCTTTTGCAATTTTGCAAACGTCATTTTCTCTTCAAGAAGCTTCTCATTTGTCGGAATGGCCAATATCGGACCACAATAACATATAGCTGCGATACAAACTGAACGATCGGAATCAAATGCTTGTATGGAAAACATTCACATTTGACCAGATATATTCACGAAATTTGGTATAGATTATTTTCTTAAGAGAACAATGTAATCTCTACAAAAAACTTGTTCAGAACAGGTTATCTGTAGCATATAGCATTCCATACAAACTGAACCCATAGTTACTAACAGAAATGCACCTGTGAAGGGTATTTAGCTTTGGTGCAACCGAAGTTAACGTTTTTTCTTGTTTTTACTAATGATATATTTTTTTTTATTATACTTACTCTTTTATAATTTTCTTTTCTTTTTTGTTTCTTCTCAATTCAAAACCACAAAATAAATATAATCAATAGATTCTCAGAGGGATGTCTGTTCCAACAGCAAATTTCCTTTTTTACTTCTTTTGTGCGAAATTTCAATCAAAATTCGCTTAACCACAAATAAATATGGGGAATAATACATGTACATACATGTGTATTGCCTTGTGGTATGTTAGGTAAAACATATGCAAATATCAAAAATTGCCTTCAGCAATCAAGGAGTAGGGGTTGCGCACGATGTAAAAATCTTTTCATACAAAAATCCTTAAGGCTAAGACAAATAAACCAAAATTGAAATTATTACATTTGAATGCAATATTTGCCGCAATAATGCTGGCCTACAATCTAAAACATAATTTCATGTTTAATAAACAATTATGGATAAACTCATTCAGGTAAGCAACAAACAGACACATGTACATATATGTATATACACAAATCCTTAAGAAAATAGAATCCTTAAAAGTAGTGCACACGCACAGCTGCCATACAATTCGCATTTAATTGAAATTATTTTCCTCAAAGCCACGCCATTTTCTCAGCAGCATGAATCTCCGAAATCATCGCTCGCCGAAGATTGCATTATATTTAATTACACGCAAATCGGCGCACAAAGCCCTCCATTTGGGCGCACAGCTCGCGAATGCATAATTCATATTTACTAACAAAAGCCGAGCGCCGAATTTATATTCATTTCGCAGATCGAAACGGAAAGGTTGAGAAATTTTGTGCGAAAATTTGCTGCGAAATTTCAAATTCCGTGCAATTTGCGCCAATCAAGCGTGAAAGGATTATGAGTGTGGCGCGAAATTGCCGAACATGCCCGAGGTTGGTGTTGCGTCTTGAAATGTATTTTTTGCTGCATGACATAATTATTAGTGGCGCTGTGAACATAAACAAAAGGCAGTTAAACCCTTTCACGGTCTCGAAATTATGCGACACATATTTTTTCATTCTTTAAGTTGGGTGAAAGTATAGCAGAAGCGCTTAGGGGCTCGGCAAAATTGTCTTGTCATACACAAATAAATTGCTGCCATAATTTCTGTGCGAATTCGATGCGCTTTTTCATAGGCCTCTTTTCAAAGTGTTGTTGTAATAGAAAATGATGATAAAGGATAATTGGAGTTTACTTTCACTCTGGGCGTGCATCTAGGATGATGAGAGCCTCTCTTTCAAAGAACAAAATGGCGTTTTGTTACTTTTTGCTTTAAAATCTTAAAATATATCATATTTTATTTCGCAAAAAGGCTTGGAACATATGTTGTTATGTAACTTACTTCATTATGATATAATATTATATAAAGAATTCATATACGTATGGCAGTTTTTAGCATTTAAAAGTATGAAATTGCGCAGAATTAGAAAATAATATTCCAAACTATTCTCTTATATCCCAAACAGAGTATAATATTAAGTTTGTCAGGTGTTTGTAGCACCTAGAAGGAAATGTCGGAGACCATATGAGGTACATAATGGGTTGTCAAAAAAGTCTTGCGGTATTTTCATTCAGTCAATTCGTGTGGCACCTATACATCGAGCTTCTTAGTGACTCCCAGCTTCATCAAATGGTTTATAACTGTTTGATGACTACTATGCCGGTCTCTTTCGACCAATTCAGCGATTTTATCGCAATTTTCGACGACAGACCTTCCGGAGAGTGGCGCATCTTCGACCACTTCTACACCAGAATGAAAACGTTGAAACCATCGTTGTGCGGTGGAAATGGAAACTGTATCGGGTCCATTAACTGCACAAAGTTTATTGGCGGCTTGAGATGCATTTTTGCCTTTATCGTAGTAGTACTGTAAAATATGCCGCATTTTCTCTTTATTTTGCTCCATGTTTGCAACGCTATAACTCACGAACGATTTAAAAGAAACGACAATCAATCAAATACATGTTAGCGCGTGAAATGAGCTTTCCAAAAAGGTATAGTATGACCCGATGCGACGAATAAAACTAGAACTACGCGCTTTCAGCGCCAATTATATACATATACATATGTATATATTATCAGCGTGACCAGCTGGGTCGATTAGCCATGTCCTTCTGACCTTCTGTATATACGCGACTCAGTTTTTGAGATTTCGTTCTGAAATTGTGCATACATCCTTTTTTTCATAAGAACCTGCTCATTTGTCGGAATGGCCGAGATCGGACCACTATAGATAGTTAATAATGAGGTATTGCACTGCGATATATGGTCTATTGTGCTCTCTCCTATATCACATATGGTCACCAAGGTCCAGCATCCTGAATAGGAGCCTGATAGGCAACTGAGGTTATGTGATCCCTGTCCACATAGATGGAACCTAGAGCCTTAAGCCTGCTTCTGCGAATTGTTGGGAAATCCAGAATTAGGTGTTCTGGGGTTTACTGTTCCATGTCGCAGAACCAGCAGTTAGCGCAAGAGATTATCATGATGAACAAGTGCTTCCTGAGCCTGCAGTGCCCTGTGTAGAGCGCGACTAGGAGGTGGAGTTTGTCACAAGGGAGGTTGATTAAAGCTTATTTATGAAGGCTTCTGTAGAACAGCAGTTAGCGCTTTTGTGAGGTGTTAACCACCGGTTTTAATATAGTACGGAATACCTACAGTGCACCAAGTTCAAATAGTGCATGAAAAATTGTTACACTTTTATTTCACACACACATAAACGGTTATGTACATACCACATACGCCGATTAACACATTTGACAACCATTAATCAATGCGAAATGCCAAACGCTCCGTGAACTTACCTGAAAGAAAGAAGACAGAAATGTAATTAATAAAGTGAAAGGATCTTACTTGTTAGCTGCTTAAGGAAAAGTCTTACGTACTACAAATTGAAGATTAATTTGCTACAAATACGCGTTGTGTCCTAAGGAGGGGGGAAATAGTTTAATTCGACATAAATGAATAATTGCGCTCATTTATCACTTAAAACTTAGAAATACGCAAAAAATATCAAATTTCCACTCGCAGTATTGCTTTTTAAACAGTTTGGTAGGTAGGTTTGGTAAATATCCTAAAAAATATAAGACTTGTTTGGCAATAAGGACATGTTGTATTCGGAAATCCTCCTGCATTAGAAGACTGACCAAAGCGATCGATCGACAATCCGCAATTAAACTATAAAAACGTGGCAGTAAAACGGCAGCGCTGGGAAGCAAAGTCATTAGCGACAAAAAAACTAGCCAAAAAGGTACAAAAATATATTTGTATATTCTACACCAATGCCACATTGAGTTCTACGCATGCTTAATATGTGTTCTCTACTTTCAAAACGCTAACTCAGTTGAAATTATTTCATTAACTTTAATGTGGCACGGCAGCAAGCCGCCACAATTACCACTGAGTTGTCCACACGCACGCATGCACGCATACACTTACATACATGATCATCTTCCTTTCATTTGTGTTAATTTCAGTTAATTTTTACCATTTTATGGTGCCGGCACAGTGCTGGCCAAAAGTATGCGCCACTAGTGCTACTGTGCGGCAGCAGCGACGCGCGGTGGAGAGCGGTCGCGTTGTTGCCACGTGTGGAACAAAGCGTGTAATGGCAACAGCGTCGCATTAACTGCATTTACTTGCCGCGTCGTGTGGCATGTGGCATCGTCGGCTGTCTTGCAAGTAACTGCGGCGGTTTGTTTGCCTGTCAATCCGTGGGCTAAGCATATAATTATCCTGCCAACTAAGCGATTTGTTTGTTGCCAGGCCACGAGTTGCTTTGCAGGTCTGCCACACACCTTTTCTTTACGTTTTAGCCGCCGAAGTGCACCTGAACGGTAGGAGAAATGAGCGCATCACACGCTATCTGAGAAAATATTATTGGTTCTATGCTCATCTGGAAAAGTAGGGTAAGTAACCTGCTTTTAAGTGGCTTTATAGCTTGGCTTCTGTACCAGAATAATTTCGTGTAGTTCCGTTATGAATATATTGGGTAGTCGGAAAAGTCTTTTCGTATTTTGTCAATAGATGTTGTTGCGGTGGACCAAAATGGTACATATTTGTTTATTTTATTTACTAGTATAAATATGAAATGATATCAAATCTAAAGAGTAAAAAAGGCATGCGAAATCATCATGTAATGCCGATAATGTGATAAGATAGTGTATAAAAAATAATCGTTTTATCAGGCATAGATAATAACAGTACACTTATGTCAAAAAAAAGAAAGGGTAAATAAAATGTAAGGAAAACTTTTCAAAATCTAAATTCGCATCAAAAATTATTTAATTAAATAAATCATTCATAACCTATGTAATAGACATCGATTAATCGTTTTTCAGTTCTTTTTTCAGTTTGCGCCTTTTTTTGTAAACCATAAATAAAGTCAGCGATGTCGTAAAAATATCGTACAGATTTAGCTTACATTAAAATAAATTAACACCGAATTATCAATTCAATGTCAATGACATTTGAAGGTCTAGTGGTCTGCGTTGTTTTCACCTCTAATTTTTGAAGACTAAATATCAATCGGTTCTATGGTGTAATGGTTAGCACTCTGGACTTTGAATCCAGCGATCCGAGTTCAAATCTCGGTAGAACCTTGAAACCAATTTTTTTGTTGCTCATTTATTTTTTTGTATTCAATACTTGTGTGTTGATTTTAAATTTTTATTTACTATACTATGATTGATTTACTATACTAAGACTGATAATAAATATACTATATACGGGCCCGAAATGAGTTCGTCGATTTTTCTGCTAGTGGAAGAAAATTTCTGTCGAATTTTCGAAAATATATTAACACTTGTACTTTCGTAGTCATATCAGGTTCTAAAGTACAAAATATTATCTTAATCTATTTTTATTGAATTTTTCTTTCGAGAAAAGCGGATTTAACCCCTTACACTCCGCACGATTTTGGCTCAGCGTCACTTTAAAGAAGAAACAAACATTTACAAACCCTCGTATAACTTATTATATGTTTAGAACTAAGTAACGTATTATATTGATATCGAACTGATATGAATTGATTAAGATTGGGAAATGTTTATTTGTAAAAAAATATTTTTTTGTTTTAATTTTATTGTTTATATTTTTGCAGAGTATGAAACATTTAAAAACACTCCCCAATAATATGCATTGCAGGTTGGTTGGTTGATTTAGACTGGTTTATTTATAAATACTATTCAGATAATATGTACAGTGCACTCGCAACCGACCTTTCTTCTACAAACTCTCATCTCTCCTTCCTAGTAGTTCCGAGCAGTGCTCGGACCGTCGTAAGCACGAATCTCATGTTCTTGTCTGACAAAAAACCCGCCGACATTTCTTGTATATATCTCTTAGTAATTTTACAAAAGCTTCTTTCTAGTTACCATCATCATGTTTTGTCGCTGCAACTGTTGAGTAGCTGTGATTTGAACAGTTTCATTCGGGTCGCTTATGACCTATTGGCTTTTTTTGTATTTTGATACTCATGTTTGTTGAATTATCGTACTTAGCTCGAAGTCCATGAAAGAAAAGGCTTTAACAGTTTCAAATGCATATTGATCTATTTTCAGTCTTGGAGCTGCTTCATTTTTGGACGTCTCATAATTTCGTTTTATTTTCATTGATTTTTGAAAAATTTGGCAGCTGCCTTCAATATCAGCGAAGTTTTGGACAGGGCTTGAATATTTTTGCTGCCATCCAGTTCGTCAACATTACGTAGTTCTATTTCATATGGGTTCAGTTGTTTTTTCGTTTACTTATTTCATTAATGGCACAGCAAACATTATGTGAATGATAGCGTATCTATGTACTTATTTTACTCCAGACATAATTCCGAAGGAATCAGACATCACTACACCTTTAATATGTTTTTCTGGTATTTTTCATTTCTGAAATGTTGGGGGATAGGCGTCCTATTAAATCTATTGATTGCTTCCTCAAAACCAATAAATATTATATTTAAATCAATATTGTGCTCATAAAATTTCTCCATGGCTTGTTTGAGGCCAAATTTGTATTAATATTCATTGAAGAATTTTTTATGGAGGACGGTTTATAATTATGTATACATTAGAAACGTGCAAGAAAAAAATTGTTTCAAACCGCGAAAGACCCAGATTTTTATCTGGCCAAGGACTGTCAACTCGATTCCATGCTTCGCAATTAATTCAGGAATGTTTTCTGCCGCTACAATAACAACAACAATATCCAATCCTTTAAAATTATTATTAAAATGAGCACAATCTGAGCAACTAACTGACCGAGCGCAATTTTAGAATACGGCTCATTTCCAAAGCCAGTCGAATTAGAGTTTGCCTTTGACTAACTGTACTTAAATAAGATTCCGGACTACCCTGCCTTTGCAACGGCGAACGAAATATTGCACTTTTGACCGTTGCAGCACTTAAAAGCGCAACCACTTAAGCGGAGTGACCAGCACTTTTAAGCCGCTCGGTAACATTAACGGCGCATTAAAGCTGTCCCACTTGAGGGGTTCTATAAAATCGACCCTTCTAGCATACGAACACACATACATACATACAACCGCTTGACAGCAATAAAAATCATTACATCGGTTTTTGCATGCCACTACTCTCCTCCCGGCTTGCTGGCCGAGTAGTGGACATGGTGGTGTTGGTGGTGGTGGCGATGGTGGGCTGCTACTTGTCTTACTTGCATGCGACGCAAGGCGTGTTAATAAAGCGTTAAGTGGCTGCGCATGCGCCGCACTGACCAGTTCGTCAACCGAGCGACAAACATATTATACATACATCTGTACGTAAATGATGGTTGGTGGCCGGCTGACGCGTGCATTCGTTTAAAATGCGAAATTCGTTATGAGGGCAATGAATAAAAAGCGGAGACGAAGTGAAAAATGACGTGGAAATTGGACAGTTGTGGAAATTGCACGCGACTGGCAACATTTCAATTATGCAGGACATGCAAAGCAATTATCCTGCACCAGTTGTATGCAACGCCGCGTTCAACTTGTAGTTACAAAACTTGTAGCTTGGTGTGTGCTGCCGAGCCACGTGCAGGACTCGCGGCTGCAGCGCGACTTGCACCTTGACTTTTTGTACGCGTTGCAGCTAAATTTATGCGCGAAACTATTAAAAGGATAAATCGAAAGCGCGAGTTGAAAAATTTATGGCGGACAGGTTTGGTAACAAAGCGGAACGTTTTGAATTGTTGGAACATTCAACGGAACTATTTTGGTTATTAATAAGCAAAATTAAAAATATGATTTTCTTTCGAAAATTTCTATCTGTATGTACGGGTGTCGAATGGCATGAAAGGGTTTACATATAACCTTTCGGATTACAAGCGCGCAATTATGAAATATTTCGAGCACAAAAAATCCAGAACGTGCTTTCACAATGCCCAAAAAGGATAACACGCTTCGCACACTCGTACAAACATATACACACAGAGGCTTACATAGTTACCTTTTCAAGCATAATGCACGCTTGAGCGAATCTCATTAAAGCTGAAAGTCATAACACCGCCAAACAACTTTCATCCCCCCCACACACACAAACCGCTGAGCGCGCGCGCATATTGAAATGTCCAGTCAGAGAACGACCGTTGAAAACGCGCTTACAAAATCCTTTCTAATTTATATTTGAATGCAAAAGTGCAGCAAAAAAAAGCGGATAAAAGCAGATTAGATGCGCTACCTTGAGCATGAGTATTATGAAAGGATCAGTAGTTCTAGGCAACAGTTGCAGGGGCTTGTGCCCAACTCCCCTTCGTGTTGCCGCCGTTTATGTCTTCTTGCTCTGCAACGTTTATGGTGCTCTGTTTAATGAAAACTACGTAGCATAAATGTCAAATAAAAAAGTGATGTTTATGAGGCTGTTTGAGGTTAGAGTGAAAGTGCGCACATTGTTTGTAGTATAATGGAAACTGGTTGGAATTTTAGATTGTAGAGCACATTTTTTTATGTCATTTTGTATGCAAACGAGTGCTTCTTAGATACTGTAATTATATTTCGTATTTATTTAAAAACTATTTGCACTGAAAATAATTAATAATGGTAAATAAATATTATTAGTAATTTATTTTAATTTTTTAATTAATTATTATTAAATCAATTATTTTTAATAAATTTTATTTTCGAACAATTATCGGTTTTTTATACATTTTAAGCGATAATTAATTTAGATTTTTAAATCAATTTTTATTAAATTAAATTTTTTAATTTTATTTTTTATCGCTAAATTTTTACATTATAAAATTTATTTTCTATCAATTATTAGTTCTTATACATTTTAAGCTATATAGTAATTAATTATCATTACATTAATTATTTTTATTTTATTTTTCTATAGCTAAGATTTTATAAAATTTTATTTTAAATCAATTAGTGGCTTTGTATACATTTTAAGTGATCATTAATTTCAATTTTTTAATTAATTATTGTTAAATAAATTATTTTCAATTTAGATTTTGGCCACAAAGTTTTTATAAAATTTTATTTTCAATGAATTATTAGCTTTTTATACATTTTAAGCAAAAAGTTCGTTATTAGATTGAGTTTTATCAAGACATGGCACAAGCTTTCAATAGCCGTGATCGTCTAGTGGTTAGGACCCTACGTTGTGGCCGTAGTAACCCAGGTTCGAATCCTGGTCACGGCAATGTTTCGCTATAAACATTGTCACGGAAGAAAGCATTCATTTTTTAATTAAAAAAACTCAAATTTGGGATTTTTAAAAAACTAAGCTACATTAGAAAAACATTTTCTAAAAACAAATATTGGAAAACTACATATGCTTATATGATCATATGTATATCTACTGTAGTGCGTACATTTACTGCCGTTGCTATTTTTTCAAGCGGATTTATGCTATGCACATACTCATTTGAATGCTGTAAGTACATATCGTCACCTAAACTGCAAAATAACGTAACATCAATTTTTATAAGTTTCATATTGAAACAAAATTTAAGTTTTGGTTATAAAAGTTATAAAATGGTTGTATTACGGTTAAATATTGGTTATATCTGAACGCAGAATCTGAAAATTGTATGCTACATATGCATATGTAATATGATGGAGTGAATCATAAGCATTAAAAAACTAAATTTCGATTTTTGATTATACTTACGTTGTTTTTCATTTTAGGTAACGATATAACCTTATGTACGATCATAAACGGACTACAATCATTGCGCGTTTGAGCAGTAATTTCAAATTATTTCAGTGCTTGGTCTCTTACTTCAATTTTTTTTAGCTTACACAACAAAACCCGTTAATAGTGCATAACTCTTTGTTAGTTATTTCATTTGTTAGATATTTAATTTTTTATCTCGCTCTTTGTTACAGTTTATTATTATTGCTCACACTGATATCTTATGCTCTACATTCGCTTTGAATTTATGATCGTTTATTATTCTGTAACTCATTCGGAGTGAAAGTAATATTTCGGGTATTATTGGTACTAAATGAGTATACAAAACAAGTCAATACATGTGTGTTGCAGTTTACAAAAGTGGCACGCTTTCAGTAGCCGTGATCGTCTAGTGGTTAGGACCCTACGTTGTGGCCGTAGTAACCCAGGTTCGAATCCTGGTCACGGCAATGTTTCCCTACAAACATTGTCACGGAGAAAGCTTCAACTTTTTGGAAGAATATTTTTTATACGCAAATTGTAAAACTTCTCAGGAAGAAATTCCTCGAAAATAATTATAAACAGTGTCACAGCGTTGAAATTTTATATTACACGTATATAACTTTTGGTTTCTTGAAATACTTGGTAGTCGAAAACGTCTTTTCGTATTTCTAATCATATATATACTATATATATTTTGAATGAATTCCATTGGTCTAAAGTAGTTCTGTTGCTCTAGATATAAGATCGACTTTGGATATATTTGTTTTCTTGACACTATCAAAGAGTTTGTAAATTTTGCTCTCGTTTATTTTTAGATCTTTATTTTCATGTAACATTAAAAATAGATCGTAAAATATGAATAACGGATATATTCATAACGTCAACTTTGTTTTAAAAAATAAGGATATACCGAAGTAAAGAGTGTAAAGAACATTGAAAACATAAGTTATATCTCAAGTAAACGTCTTTTATGAGTTTTTCTTTATAATTTTCCAAACAACAATCTCTTTTTAAGGACGAGCAACAATCTGCCACTATAAGACACGACCTCTCATCTTGTTTCTCATTATAAATACCCAAATTATACGAGCATGTATCCAGTTGTTTGCGGATATAGTCCAACTTGATACACATAGTTACTCATAGAGTCTTAAAGTTTGTCAGCATGTTTTGAACAATTTTTTCTTAATTTTGTGATTTATGACTAAGTGGAAGACTTCGACTATCAACGCTAGATTGCAAAAATTTTGACTTTTCAGAATTTAAGTAATTTTCAAAAAACGTAATCAAAATAATATCATTTCGCATTCAATGCTTTGACAACTTGTTTCATCATATCTGACTTGATCACGAGAAAACAACTGTGCTTGTGGCTTGAAAGAATTGCGAAAACATGATTGGTTCAAAAATCACCAAAATTTTTCAAAATAGCGGCTCGTTAACGTCTGTGAAATAATGCTTTCCGACTACTAGGATATCATGAAACATATCATTACTGACGATGCGGCTTGGATAAGCATAGATCCGACCTGAAAACAGACAATCAATCAGCCGAATATCGTGGCAAAGGTGATCCGAAGCCGAAAAAATCTTGGTTATGTTGACAGGTTTCTTCAATTATCGAGGTGTGGTGTACTTCGAATTCCGTGAAGCTATTCGTAAAACGAAGCCGACATTATGGCCAACAACTCTTTTGTACCACGATGATGTTCCGTCGCATGCTGCATTGATTCTTCGTGAGTTTTTTTTTTTTGCCAAATTTACAATCAATATCGTTTCGATCAGAAAATTCAATCCCGCTCCGGAGAGTCAATTGAAGACATTAAATCGCTAAGCGCATAGAACGCTTTACGGAAATTGATTTTATCTATGTTAGAATTATAAGCAGAAAAATCTTGCTCACCGATAACTTTTCAAAGCTAAAAACTAAAACATCTTTAAAATGAATAGTCGATTATTAAAGTATCTACATTAAATGCTGTAAACGTTATTTTCATTAATTTAGTAATTGAAATTCCTTTTCAAAAGAAAGAATCCTAAAAAAAAACGTTTTTTTTCTGACTTGACTCTGAAGTTGATATTAATACATCTAACTGTGAGCTATTTACTAAATAAATTCACTAAACCAGAAAGAACTACAAAAAAAGAACAACACTTTTTTTATCAAAACGCATAAAAAAAGAAATAATTCGAGTTAAATGCGTCTAAATCAGGCTTTTGAACGCCCAACACCTAAAAACACACCAACTAGATTAAGTGAGGTTTAAACAAAAGAAAAAAAATTTTGAGTCTGTTGACACTAAATGCATGAATAAGAGAGCCCTTTAAGCGCAAACAATGTTTAAAATAATAAACAAGTAAATAAGTACAACAAAGTAGCATCAAATCACAACCCTTTCGTCTGTTCACATTTTAAAATCCTTGCTAAACACATGTGTTTTCGCTTCAATTATTTAATTTCCTGTTTAATTGATTTTTTGTTTTAATTTTTTCATTTCAATTCAGACAAAAGACCGCATTCAATGCGCAACCTTCATCGCCGCCAACAACAACCAGTTTGGTAATTAATGAGCGCAAATGTGCAGCGATGCAGCGAATATCCAGTCATCCCATTTAGCGCACATGTCCTGTCTGTCAACTGGCTCGCGGACCACTTTAGATGTCCCGCGCGCAGCAACCCCCAAAACGCGGTGTCAAAGGTCGGCGACGCGAAAACAAACGACCACTGACAGTCAGTCACTCAGCGCACTCAGTCAACTAGTTGTCAATGCCAAAATCCAACATCAACCTCACCACCACCACCACTTCCACCATCAACTGCAGCAAAACTTCGCAGCAAAGCAAAATAAAGGCCGCTTTGTTGACTTTACTTTCATTGCAGTTTGCTGCGTTATTTATTTGAGGTTTTTTATGCGTCAGTATAATTTTTATGAATTCTTCAGCTGGACAGCAGGATGCAGCGTTTGGCACATGTTTGTGAAGCGAACACAGCCTCATTAGAGGAACGGAAGCTCCTTGCCGTCCAGCCGTGTTAAACCCTGATTTTTTGCTTGCCACGATTGCGTTGCAGCAGTGGTCCGTCGACAGCTTGTTTACTTTGCATTTGGTCCGGTGCTTGGACGCTGTACTGTCAACTCACCATCAACCACGCATCGCCGCTACCCTCTTGAAAGTGCTGACAGATTTGGCATTTCGGCAGTTGGAAAATTACCGATGCTAGACACGTTCCAAATTAATGAAGCCTCGCCTCGCATCTAAAGCTTTGTTCGAAAGCTGATTCTGCTGGTTTGTTTTCCATTTGCTCTCGTGTTTGTTTTGATGTTTTCATTAAAATGAACGGTCATCTTGAGTTCCACCCCATTTTCCAATGTGGATTAGGGCAAGTGGGTAAAGTAAATAACGCAAACCAATATTTATTCATAATAGAAAATATGCAAAGTTATTGCAGCAGTAAACCCAATTTTTGGTGAAAATAAAGAAAACATTAAATATACGAGCAGCTGCTGAATGTAAATATATTTGTGGTTGATTATGAACATTTTTCAAGATCATGAAAAGGATTAATATATTGTTCGCTAAATAATTGATATTTTAACTCAAAACGGGAAAACTAATAAATTCTGGCTGTCCCGAGGAACTTGTAAGAGAACTAAAAGAAACTTACTTAAAAATGAGGAAAAAGCGGTATATGTTGTTGTGTTGGTAGAAGTGGATGGACATTTTAAGAAAATGCTATGTAAAATATTTACAATACTTTGGAAATAGTCGCTGCTTAAGACGGAGATGGACAACGGCAGATTGACATCGTTTTCGGGGCTATGGTACTTATATCCTTTTCCATGAAATTGGAGATTTTAGTCAATTTAGGATAATGCAACATTTTGTTCGATAACTTCTTAGCATTTTAAAAGTAATTTTATAATGTCAGGAATGAAAAATCAGGGTCAGTCGATTTTCGCAAGCTTCTTTGAAGGCGAATTTTAGACATGACATGTAGTAAGCACTTGTTTCCACTTTGGATTATAAGGTGGATATATAAAAACTCCTAACCAAATTCCCAGAGCTTCCGGCGATTCATTGTCGATGTGTGGGGCCCGGTGTCGTCCTGATAGAACATAGGTCCTCTCGTATTGGCCAAAGCTGGTCCTTTCCAGTCGACTGCTTACTTCAGACGGAATTGAAAAATTTGTTTCGACAGTCTATTCCATCACTGGCAGAAGCATTTGGGTGGTACAAATCCTTTAGTGAAAGCTGAGAAGTAATCGAAGATTTGCCACATGATAGTGCATCGACCTCTCTTAATGACGAAATATTGAAAAAGTTAAAGAAACAAAGGCTTAAAAATCTTCCTATTGGCATCATCTACAGGTAGGTAGCAGAGGATCCCGACTCAAAACCTTTTGGTTAATGTTCGGGTATAAAGTGAATAAAGGCACGTAATTGAAATTTTACCAAAATACTTTTGAGCCAAACTTTACTTACGCCATCCTTTGAACAACCAATTTTGATATTTACACATGCATATGCAATGTCATTTAAAACACAACAACTGGCGCA
Organism: Bactrocera correcta; assembly: GCA_027475135.1. Lineage (NCBI taxonomy): Eukaryota > Metazoa > Arthropoda > Insecta > Diptera > Tephritidae > Bactrocera > Bactrocera correcta. The sequence goes on along the minus strand of CM050325.1, from coordinate 134,227,526 downwards.
AATTAGCTGCACTTAGTTGTAATGACTTTGAACACTTCGCACCAAGGAGCAGAGCAATTCAGCTAATGTCAGCCATAATAAATGCAAACTACACTCACTTAATTTAGAAATTACGTAAAATTGCCAAAAAGACCAGCACTTGCGTGCTGCATATGCCACACATGCATATCGTGCTGGTTGCAACATAGCGCACACGGAGTGGTAGTGCACCGTTGCCACCGGCAGCCAGCGTTTTCGTGCACAGGACACGCATCGTTTTTCAATTATGACAGCCGGCACGCTCGTTGGCTCGCTGGCTGCCCACCGGCTGCATATAATATGAGAGTAGTTATGGTCATTTCGTTGGTTGCTGACTGTTGCGCCATTACGAGTGAAGTGTCAACTTTTTGCGGTGGCTGTACTGTTGCTGCTGGCGGTGTGGCACATGTCACTGAAAATTGACTGCATTCGCACGTTTGACTTCTGTGCACATGCTGCGCGCTAACCCTTTCCTCGCATGCGCTTTTCCGCCAACTTTCCTCATACGGCTGCAGTACAGTGCCAGCATTCTGCATTTGTGCAACATGCCGCGCGCTGGCAACGGCAGTCGCTGCTTGTGTAACTTGTCATGTTGTTCGCCTCGGAAATTTGCTTGTCATTGTTCGGTGTTGTATGCTGATTTGTGTGCTTATGCGTTTGGCATTGCCCTCGTGTTTGTCCAGTTGTCCGAGTTGGTCGCTCCTGTGGCGCATTGTTGTACGCATTATGCTCGCTGCAGGATATCGTTGCCATTGTCCCCGTTGACACATGTTATTGCAGTTGCAATTTACTTAATACAATATAATGTGTTTCAAAAAATATCGAAGCAACTCTGTGCTCAATAATAGTTATGCTATAGAAATTCTATTGGTTCATCTGCTGAGCTGCTAATGAAGTCATGAAGTCTGTATTCGCTAAAGAGACGATTAGCAACACGTGCGACAGCTGGCAATTATTGATTTGATTCTGTTTTCTCAAGAATGCGTAGATTATGGTGGTTCTTTTAACATTTTCGTGTCTTAAAACAAGCTTCATTTGATTTCTCAATTAAGTTACCTCGTCACTATCATCTTCCCCATTTATACAAAATTTGAAGTGGAAGATCATTTCGTCTATCTTGGAACCAGTATCAACACCTCCAACAATATCAGCCTGAAAATACAACGCAGAATAAATCTTGAAAACAGGTGCTACTTTGGACTGAGTAGGCAATTGAAAAGTAAAGTCCTCTCTCGACAAATAAAAGCCAAAGAAAGGGTCTGCGAAAGATTTATGGTCCTTTGCGCGTTGGCCACGCGAATATCGCATTCGATGGAACGATTAGCTGTATTAGATATAGACATTGTCATAGTTCACCGAATGAAAAACCAGCGGTAGCTAAGGTAGCTAAAGCATGTTGTTCGAATGGACGAAAACACTCCAGCTCCGAAAGTATTCGACGCAGTACCCGACGGGTGAAGCAGAGGAAGAAGAAGGCCTCCACTCCGTTAGAAAGTCCAGGTGGAGAAAGACCTGGCTTCGCTTGGAATCTGCAATTGGCGTCACGTAGCCAAAAGAAGAAACGACAGGCGCGCTGTTGTAAACTCAGCTATAACCGCGTAAGCGGTGTCTACGTCAGTAAAGAAGACGAAAAACTTTATTAAAAAATGTATTATCATTTTTATAACAGCCAGAACTTGACCATGAATTTATGACAGACATTTTTTGGGTTTTGTGGAGATAATTTTGAGACAGTTAGTATTTTTTATAAGACAAATCTACTCTCTCGCTTATGAAGATATTGAATTCTGATTATAATGGCATTTAAAAAAAATGTCCAAATCAAAAAGTTCGTACATAATTTCCGAAAAACAGTTTCTTGTTTCTCAAGCTTGTCACATTGGTTTAAACAACACACGTAGCCCAAATATTATCATAAAAGAATTTGCATAAAAAATCAGAGCATAGGAAAAAACATGATCAAGGAGACCCATACAATATATGTACATATATAGGCTTTTAAAAATATAGAAAGTCGCACAAACACATATGCAAAATCAGCTACTGGTGAGGCCAGGTAATGCAAGCATATGTGAACACTTTATGCAGATGCTAAGCGAGAATCAACAGGAAGCAGCCTGTGAGCAAATTTGTAATATATAAACCGATCGTAACGAAAGAAAAAATTCGCACAAGACTGCAAGTAAACGGAGAGGACATTTAATCCTTTCACTTTGGCAGAAAAATCGACCGCCAACTGTGCAGCAAATGACGATTAGCACTTAAGAGCCTCTGACACTGTCGCTGCCGGTGTCGAAGCTGTTGCACTATTGACACTTGGACACAAATACAGGCATGCAACACACACAAGTACACACTACCACAGCTGGATGCACGAATGTGGATCGGTACACAAGTGTTGATGGCATTTGGTACCGCAAAAACCGGAAGGATATTGGCACAATGCGGTCGAAGGGTTGAATTACCAATGCATGCCCGCATGTCTTGCGAGCGCTGAGCAGGGGCGTAGATGTGCGGAGGTATAATGCGGTGCGCCTCCAGTTGGATTGCTCCATATCTGCGGCCTGCGGCGTTCGTATATCCTTGCAGCGGCACTTAAGGAAGTTAAACACATTAAGTGCGTTTCTCTTCGTCTTTTTTATTCGTTTTGCTATTGTGCGCATTTAAGTTTTGTGTACGGTTTTTACCGTTTGCTGTTATTGTTTCACCTTAGCGGTGCCTTCTTGCTGCGCAGTGCCCAAATCCTTTTAAGCATTGGCAAGAAAAGTAAATAAAATATTTTCAGGGTGTGTCTCTGCTGGTAAAAGCCGATGCGCAGACGCATTTTACGTGTTTTTTAATTCGCTCAAATTGTCACAAGGAAAATCTGTAGCACGCAGCGCATATTGGTTACTTTACTGCCTGCCTGCCTACAACAGCGGGATATCCTTTTTATCACACAGCCAAGACGCTGCAATCTCTACTAGGCTCAAAAGTGTTTCTTATTTGATTTTTGATTGTGTGTGTGATTACTAAACTCTTGTCAAATGCGCTGCGAATTTGTTTTGATTGCATGAGATTTACCTATGGATGCAATTCTTTTTGCGAAAGGACATTTTGTCTAATTCATTAGATCGTTGTTGCTGTTCTTTTCCTACAAAATCCTTTACCGCTTTTTTTAATTTTACAAGCAAGTAAAGGATTAGTCTGCTTTTCAATTTGCGACATTTAACAAATTGGAAAACATTTATTTACTTGCATTCTGTGGAGCCAATCAAGGATTCAACTAATCCTGCTTAGATAATTGTGTGCATGGAAGCGGATGTTTGCAATTTTTCTTCAATATTTCCCTCTGAATTGGAACAGATTGCGCTTAGCGATAAGATCTACTGAAAGCAAAACTAATCCTCTACATTTTTTGTGGTCTAGAATATTAAAGGGGATTTACTTATTTGTCGAATTTGTCGTTGTGTTACTGTTGATTCCCTAAAGAAATTGCTGTCGGTATAGTTCATTAAAGACAAAGTACACTTTTTAGAGCAAAGATAGATCGTCTGTAGCAAATAGCGTTGATCCAACAACAACATTCAGTTTCCGGTGAGATTCAGATCCGTCGTGACTATTCAGAAAACTGATGCCTAGTTGGCCAATGAATTGTTCAGCTTTGATTTGAGATTTTTGTACATTATAAGCGATTGGTCGATATTTCAGTAGAGATAAAGACTCTACTTTAGGACTTGGCGGAACATATACAAATCCTATTTTCTCTATCAATAATGATAGTTTCCATATCTATAGTTTTGTTCACCTAACGTTTGTTGGTATTACCTCAAAATAAATAAGTTAGATAAAATGTATCCGGCTAAAACACCCGAACTTGGTCCTTTCCTACTAGTTATTAAATATTTTTCTATTTTGTCCAGTCTTTCATCTCTTGCTTCGCCTAGGGCTTCGGCAGTTGGTCTTTATGCTGATTCTACTAAAGACATTTCAATTTCGTTCACATCACTTTGCTTTGGTTTACGTTCAATGTCCTTGTTAGCGTCCTTCGGCACTTTATATCAACTCTGTCATGAAAATCACTTTACCTTAGTTGACCCAAATTTCTGTAGAATATATAAGTGCAATGTGCACATACACAATCAAATGACTTCAATTGGCTATTTAGACTTCGTGTTGCTTTTATGTGCCTTCACCAGAATACACACAAACACACACTCACACGTGGATTACTTTTTAAATTAGAATCTCTCAGCAGTGTTTGTTTTTCATCTCTTCATTTCTTCAATGCGCTTTATTTCAAAGAAAGTACCACATGCGAATGTGTGTGTGTGTGAGTGAGTTTCGCAAAATCAACACACACCTCTTGGTATGGGAAGGGAAAGTCCTTGCTTTCAATAAATTGCAATTTATATGCTGCATGCCCTAAGAAAGTGAAATTTATGTTTTCAACTGAAATGGGGGCATATTTTGTACTTCGATGTTGTTGTTGTTTTCTTTGAAAAGAAAAGTGTGATTAATTTGCCTGCCATCTTAACATTTATGGTCGGTGCATGGTTGTGTCCTTTCGTTTGAGGGGAAAATGTTTAAGGTAAGCAGACCGCTTCATTTCGTCCCAACAAAATCGAAAGTTAGCGACAGCTCGCAAAGTAGGTCTTGCTAGTCTTAAATGCATATGTATGTATGTAACAAAATATACATTCTCATACACTAACAAGTATGTGTGAATAGAACAGTACAATGAGAGACAATGTCTTGCTAAATAGCGCTGTCCGAATTAAAAATAGCATAACGAATTGAATTGGTTCATTTTTGCCGAGTAAATTGGTATATTCTTATGGATGCATATTCATTTATAATAAGCAATTCATATATTTGTTAAAAGAGTATGCTATTTAAGTAAGTGAGAAGGCGAAACATCCCCTCCACAGGGTTTGGGACCCGCCACGGCCTTATAAAGGAGTGTAAATTCGGTGTGGGATTCGTGGTGAGAGAGAGCCTCCGTCGCCGAGTACTGTCATTCACTCCGGTGGACAACGTCTAGCCACAATTCGCATCAAAGCGAAGTTCTTCAACATATCACTGGTTTGCGTCCACGCCCCGACGGAAGAGAAAGACGATGAGACCAAATATGCCTTCTATGAACGCTTGGAAAGCACCTAAAAGAGCTGCCCCCGTCACGACGTCAAAATCGTGCTTAGCGACTTTAACGCTAACGGTGGACAAAAAAGGTATATTTGGCTCAAAGTCGGTAAATTCAGATCCACGAGGAAACATCCCCAAATGGGTTGAAGCTGATCGACTTCGCCGGGGCTCGAAATATGGTTAACTGTAGTACTAGATTCCAGCATAAGAAAATTCATCAATCCACCTGGCTGTCCCGGATTGAAAAACCACCAACCAGATCGATCATGTTGTGATAGACGGAAGACACGAATCCAGCCTTTTAGATGTGCGTACGCTATAGGGTCCTTACATCGACTCGGACCACTACCCAAGATACGCATCCGCCTCTGTGCAGCAAAAACCGCACGTCAACAAACACAAAGAAGGTTCGACGTCGAGAAGCTGCAATCACAAAAGACAGCTGAACGATTTTCTACTCGACTTGCACTCTTGCTCTTTTAAAACTTCGTGCTACTTGAGCTCATCTTTCAGAAAAATTTCTTCAAGAGTCTAGCTCTTACTTTATCAGCGCATACAAATTTGAACCTTTTCATTGACTTCAAACCGGAGCTTGCCTTAAGTAAGGAATATACCTAACGGCAATAATATTTAAAAACAAATATTAAGAGTAAAAAGTAAAGTAAAATGTATCTCGCCAAACAATTTATGAAAATTACGATCATTAATAATATAAACTGCACCAAAACCACCGTGTCATGTAGCGCCCCACTGCCTTGCCAATTGTAGCTGCTGATCTTTGCATGTGATCATGCAACTGGAAAAACAGGACCTTGCGGTTTTTCGGTTTTGTGCCTTTAATTTCGACGATCCTAATGGCCGTGTTTAGGAATGAATGCAAAAACGAAGCAATAATGAAAGAAGTTGGCAGAGAATACAAACCACGGTGACATAATTATAACAGATCGAGCGAGGCTGGTATGATTAATGATCGCAGATGACAGTGCAAAGAACAATTACGGACGCAAAACACTTCAAGCGAGAGTAATAGGTGGGGAGAAGTTAAAGCGATATGAATTATTGTGGTAAACACAGTACGCTTCTTGGCTTGGCAAGAGAGCATGCGACAAACGATCTTGAGACACTTTATGAAACTAAAGAAAATCATTGAATCGTTTTTGATTGATCGTTATTTGATAACAATTTCATTCATAACTCTAGGCTAGCTAACTGCCGCTCTTAAAGGTGTACAAATGATATGATCTATGCGATTTCTTAAAGTGGTGGAAGCTGGACAAAGATTAAGAAGTCGTGGTATTTCGTAAATGGTGACAACAAAGAAGCAATACGAAGTAGCAAAGCGGTGATATACAATACTTTTTCGATGTGGTATAAAAAATATCAATTACCTGCAGCAATTTGAAGTGCACTTGGGCACTGACAATGGAATATTCAATTTGATGAAGACTCAAAAGAAGAATTTGGAAAACTCAAAAGAAAAAAATTAATTTTCAAACGTCATAAAGCAACAATTAGTGAACGCCCAAAATGGTATGTTGCAATATAAAAAACGCAACTGCATTTTGATAGAAGAGCAACTTTTTAAACACAGCGCTTGACATCCCAAGCCAGAAACATGGTACTTTTCGACTCAAAAGTTGTAATTATTGAGCAAAATTATTCGAGCATAACCGAAGCTGATTTGACGAGACAGCAGATGAGTCAAAGGAAAGAGCAGATCATTGCCGCCAAGCCAAGCAGATTTCAGGATTAGACACTAAACTTTGTGCATACAAAAATCCCGAGCATGTAATTTTAGAAAAAATGGAGAAAATGTAGGAAAAACCGCAAAACCCAAAGGTAGCAGCACACACTACGAAGCATAATGGAATAAAGAGAAAAAATTAAAACGGAATGTGTCGAAGACAAACAGGCTGTCAGTCAGACAGCGGCACAGCATCCTTATGAGATTAAGAATGCAAATCAGTGTTTCCAAGCAGGCTAATTCCCTTTTGTGCGCTGCGCATGCACCCAGCGTACACACACACATATGCCATACATATAGAGGCATGAATACAATGTATTTCTTGGCGATTGTTTGCTCAAACATGACAGCTACATGTCACAGGCTAACGTATTTTCCTGCGGCACGTTGCCTCTGCTGCTCGTCCTTCTTTTTATGGCAAGAAATGGGGCAGCTGCAGTGATTTCTCTCAGCTATACATAAATATTCATGTGGTTGTTGTGGGTTACATGGCATGTGAGAAGCAAAATTACGCGCGCATTATGACGTTGAACGGGATTTGACTTTCTTCTAAAACATTTTGATTGTTTCCAAGTTTTTTTTGGGCGATTTCATTAACTGGAGTAAAAGATGATTTGAAGCTATTTTATACAGAAACAAACGATGATGACTTTGTGTGTTGTTTTTGTAGTGTACATACAACGTAAATTTGTTTTTTTTAATAAAATGATTGGAAACACAAGAATTTAAAGACCACGTTAAGGAAAAAGATCGAGATTACAACTTACCAAATGTGGATACCTTCAGTAAGGATGCTCTTGGCCTGGTTGTACCATTTCTAAACGAACACTGTTCAGTAATTGCAGGGGCGGCTTCAGAAATATTTTTTGTAGGCCAAGTTTGGAGTATCTTTCAAGAACTTTTTCTGCAGTGACTTCAATGTCAAGATGCGTATGCAGCAACGGCAGACCGATCGATCTATCTTGAAGCAAAGTGTCGAAAAAGAGCGTTCAGAGCTCGTATTCGTCAACGGAAGTGTACAGAATATGCGAAGAAAACTATGAGTTATGGGGTATGGGTGTACATGGCAGTTCTTCAATGTAACTCGTTGAAGACTTTGACTTTTGCTTCTCCCCCTAATGGCACTGTCAGTGATCAAATTCACCTTAAGCTTCAAACGTCGCACGACGTTGTCATTATCCAAAAGGCCTTTTGCTTTTCCATTTCTTTGGTTTTCAAAGCACATAGTTTTTCTGGAAGCAGCAAACTCATTTGAAATCCTTCCAATTTTTCTCTAGAAAAGCTCGTCTTTAAATCTTTGCTGATTGTATCCAACAGAGGAAGGTACACTGAGACCCTGTAGTATTCTTCGCAAGTTCCCACGCGAAAATTTTTGCGTTTCGTTTGTCGATCGCAGATTCCTGGTTTTACTTCGCCGACTTTCAGTTCTGCCACCATTTTTTTCGTGTCTGAATAAATGGATCGAAAATGTTTTTGTCTTTGAGTTTGGAACGTTACAAGCATTGTTTCTATCAGTTTTGCCGACTTTGTCAGATCGATCGATTCTTTCTGAAGAATCACTCTGGGTGAATAAGTTAGGGATAGAATATCACATAGACAAAAAATCCCAATTATAAATTGAATTTTGTACACGGCTTGATGATTGTCATTGTTTTTTCGCTGTTTCCTTATTTTTCGAGTTACTATTTTTTCTATGTTGGAAAGCTTGGAGGATAAACCGCGGAGAATGTTTCAATCGAACATATCACAGATGGAGCTGAATGCATCATATATCCACTATTTCCCACCCTCTGAATTCGCCACTGGTAACTCAAAGCGTTTTGTCGATAAATCAAGATTTTGTTATTCATGGTAAATCACGGTCTCTTCACTCATATTTAGGTGCTTTTCCGGTATCACAAAGCTTTGTTGTTTCAACTATTCATCTCCGCGACAGAAACGCTGAGAATCAGCATCGAAATCCAACCAATTTATATAGACTCTTGAAAAGAAAACTTGTCTACAATGCAGTATATATGATTCTTATCGAAGTTACCACTCTATTTCCTTTGTCATACAAATCCATGGCATGATGTCTTCCTCATATAAGCTATCTTAGATCAAGAACTTCTGTCAGAAGAAACCAAAGTGTGATAAACGGAAACCAATTGTAATGATATCAAGACTCAACAGAGATCGTGTAACTTTGGCTGCCATATTTACATAGCTACAACCACAGGAAAACGAAGCTCGTATGAACAGTGATAAAATCTATAACACTAGACGCACTAGAGCTCAGCGAGCAAAGGTTACACAGTAACGATTAAAGGATAATTGAATTTGAGTAGGTAGCATTAGCATACACATTACTTCGATATTACAAAGGATAAGCGACATACACGCATTACTCGAAAAATATACATTTGTACACACATTTGTAACTACGAAGATGTAACCCTTTAGCAAAGAATCGTAGTACAAAAATATATGCATACAATCTCACCGCGAAGAATCTAGTAACCTTAGAAAATCTCGAAATCACAATAAATATTGTCAATGACAAAGCACAAGTAGATAAATAGAGCAAAATAAACAAACACAGCTAATTAAACAGCGAAATAAACACAGAAACCGGTTAAGCAATTCATGATACAAATGAGTTGGACCTAAAGAGTAACGAAGGAGACAAGGCCAATAGACAACGAAGATACAAAAGTAATTGAAAGTGCGTTTTTACAGCGACAATTTCGACGAACAATGCAGGAGAAATGAAAAGACGAAAGGGGTTTCTTCGTTAAAACTAAAAGAAACGTAAATGTTATTGCATAACAACAACAACGGTGACAAAGGTGAAAACATTTGACAAAAATGTCAAAGGATAACGGCCAGACAGCGGTTGATAGATAGCTTACACAAGGGTTACACCTCGGCGGATTGGAGGTAGAAAGCATTTCAAGACGATAAAAAAATATTTAGCTAGTAAATATTTAGAATTTTTTTAAGTCTTTACCTTTATAGGGATCAGACGCACGGGCAGCTTGCTAATATGGCGTGATTGAGAAAAACATATAAAAATATTTTTGACTTATTAATGATAATAGTAACTGGTGGGCCGGCAGTAAAATAAAGAGTAGTAAAAAGCAAGTCAACCAGTTTGCTTTAACTAAAGCTTCTATTTAGTACACTTGGAAAGATTCGATTAAGATCAAGTATTCACAATTTAGTTCCATAACTTGTTTTGTAGAAAATTTCATAATAGCATTATTACAAAAACCCTCGTTCCTATTGTCAAAAAAAGTCGATTTTCACAAGATTCTCTGAAGCGTAGTTTCCACCAGCAAAATCATTCGTAATGGACAGAAGTAGGCAGTAATCATTTGATGCCAAATCTGCAAAATCATGTGGAAACCTGAAAATCTTACCAAAAAGCTTCCGGAGCTTCCAAGGCAAGTCATTATCGATATATGAGGCCCGACGTCATCTGATGGAACACAATGTTGGCAGCTAATAAGTTATTGGCAATTCGACCAAGTTTAGCCGGATCCTTCTCCACTTCGTCATTCCAACGGTGTGGAACTCTTCTTCTTCCTTTGCTTCCCTTGGCGAGTACTGCGTCGAATACTTTCAGAGCTGGAGTGTTTTCATCCATTCGAACGACATGACCTAGCCAGCACTGCCGCTGTCTCTTAATTCGCTGAACTACAGGGTAGGCCATTTAAAGTTGACCCATTTGTTTGTTTGCCAAAATTAATCAGCTGGGTTTAGTTTTTGTGCCATTTGAATTTTATATGGAAACATCTTCAAATCTTTATGAATTATGCGTCGAGAGTGGTGCGAGAGATGTCTAATTCCTGAGAGCGGCGATAACTCGATGTCGATGGAGTCTCCTCAATACTAGCTCGTACAGCTTCGATATTTTCATCAGAACGTCTTGTGCGTTGTCTGGATGCATGACTGGCATTACTGAGATTACCGGTGTTCACAAATTTTGCGTATAAAGACTTAATTGTGTTCTTAACTGGAGCACTTTTCACTTTATTTTTTTTGCGAAACGCACGTTGAGTTAACACAATTGAAAAGTTATTTTGAATATAAAGCTGAACAATTTCAGCGCGTTCTTTTGGAGTGTACTGTTCCATGGTATAAATTGTCTTCGAATGACGCTTCTAACGCGGTATGACATTAGCCGATTTGTCAGCGCTGTTAAAAGTTACAGCGTTGCCAGATGGGTCAACTTTAAATGGCCTACCCTGTATGTCAATGCCGTCGTATATCTCATCAGCTCAGCGTTCTATCGGTATTTGTGAAGAGCTTCAAACACTCCTCAGAATAATCAATTCGTTCATGTTGTTTTTGGATTGGAAGCTTGCGCGGCACCCACTTTGCACAGAGCTTTCACATAGCCAGATATTCGTTGACAATATATCCAATACGTTTCTTTGATAACTATAGAGTCTCAGTTCTCCCGAACAATTTCACTTTAATGGTTAACTGAAATTATATAAGGGCTTTTTGATTTTTTCGTCGCCAACAATATCTTTAGAACGTCCACTGCCTTCAACGTCCTCGGTGTTCATTTCACTACGAACTTGCAAACCACTCCTCAGCGGTTGAGTTCTCTGGTTCGGAGCCCAAATAATGTTGATCAATCCAAACCTTGGCTTCAATAGCAATTTTTCCCACAAAAGTAATGTTTTATTAATACACGAAGTTCCTTTTGATCCAGTTTTTGTAAACTTACACAAGTTGCTTCATCCAAAATACTATCTCAGCTGTCAAATTTGTACACGTATCTTTTAACTGGCTGACTAAAAATAATAAGGATTTAATATTAGAAGTATCATGTAAGTAAAAGCCTGCGAACTTATCAGCTCACCTGTTATGATACCTAAAATAACAAGTCAGTAGTCAAAAAGCAGTCAAGAGTATCAAAGCTTAAATGGTATAAGGCTACAAGCTTTGGGTACGACACTGTGAAACATAGCCACATAAGAAAAAACCAAAGAAGAAACACATAATTATCGTTGGTTTTTGAATAAACTTAATATGCAGATCATAAATTTAGCATAATGTTGTTAACATTCATGTGAAAACCGCTAGCACCAATTGGTATTACATTCATGCATATGTATTATGCAAAGTCATGCTTCAAAAATTAATTTTCCATGAATCATTCATATGGCTACGCAGTCTCCGCTCTCAATATAAAAAGTATCATATTCAAGTCTGGAATAAAAATATCTTTTACCTATCGTTTTTTACTGAATATATGCAAATATCCTTAATTAAATGTAGCATTTTAGTGATCTAGCACATTTTCCACTCCACTGAGGCGTTTAGAATACCTGGTTCGCACTAATCAATCACAATTGTTTTGACTGCTCATATTCATAAAGAGAGTCGCTATGCACAGCTTCGTTTTCTCATGCGAGAAAAATGTCGCTGTCACAATTCAAACATGTTTAGGCATAAAACCGATATGCAAAATCGAAACGTTTGAGCGCATCAAATCAAAATCAATAATTTATTTTATCACATTTTAACGAACCTACGATATGCGCACTTACTAGGCGATTGTACGAGAACTTTTGCTCTAACAGTGATTGACAGCTGTCAAACAAGTAATCAGTCAATATTGAAAATGGATGCATGTAAATTTAAACCCTTTTCCCACAAACGAGGGAGCATGGAATTGGGAAACACTTTGCTCCATTTGCAAATGGAAAAATATAATTAAGAATATTTCAGTAGCGAAGCGGAGAAAATTTTCAAAAAAAGAGTTGAAAATGCATTTTGTCACTAAAGTGCTAACTTACAGAAATATTTAAGGGTTAGCCTTTAAAAATTGTAAGGTCAACAATCCTCTCGTCACATCCATTATCTTCAACCCTTCCCATGCAGAAGTGCTTTTCGAAAAAAAATTATGATTTTCTGCGTTTGACCCTTTAATGATTTCAAATCAAAATTTAATCTGCGCAAAATTGACGCTGATTAATGATTCCGTGCTTCCGATAAGGGGAAACAATTCACAGAAGAAATTAAAATTAAATGGAGAACTGCGGTTTCCAAAAAATAATGTCGCAGAAATCTATCGCTTAAGATAAATCGTCAATCGAAAAAATCAAAATAACAAAAACAAAGTTTACGAAAACAAGAAGAGTCATTAGCAACCAATACAACGATATCATACATACAAACATATGCACATATACATATGTATTTACAAGCAAGTGCCCACCTTTGACACTCGTGGCACTATTTAGCGCGTTTGTTTGCCATTTGTTGAATAGCGGTTTCAATCGTTAATGAGCACGCGACAAACACATATGCAACCATCCACCCTACTGATATTAGCGAAATTCCATTTGTGCTGCCTTGTTAGTTATAATCTAACCTTTTAGGCTGGTGAAGCCACTAAAAACAACACCACCACCACACACGCATAAGCGCAGCCACCCCTCACTCATATCAAGTTCCATCAATCAATAAATTGATAACATCAAGCGCATTAGTGCCACAAACACGATCAACAAAAATTTACCGAAGCCACCACCACACCGCCGCAACTATGTTGGCCTGCAGCAATCAGCAGCGCTATGATAGCAATCAGAGCTTATAGCGAATGCAAAAAAGGAAATTAATAAGTGCACCTTTGTTGCAGGCATCAAAGTCATTAGATTGCCATTATTCGCGTGCCATCCTAATGTTCCGCTGATTGGATGCATTTGTGGCACTAAAATGCTTTAATTTGCAGTATTTTTGACATTTTCGACCTCTTAAGTGTTTTACACAGCGTTTTGGTGTACAAAATTGTCACATTTACGTTTGCGACCTGCGACAACGCGTTGAAGTACGCTTAATTGAATGCATATTTAGTGATTTTTTCAGTTCATTGCATTAAAAACCCAAGGAATTTGCTCTCAAATGAGGTGAAATTATTTTTTCCGATATTTTTTTTGTTTGTGATAGTGAAATTTGCGATTTTGATTACTTTTTATTAAGAACTGTTCGCGAGAAGGAAGGAAAAAACCTTCGAAGATGTAGAAATGAAAACGTTACTCGATGAGGATCCATGTTAAACGCAAAAAAATTACTTTAGCATCGGGAGCCACCCGCTGAGCCAATTTAAAACGACTATATGTGCTAGAAATTACTCAAAAACAATGAACTTGGGTTCCTTATGACTTTAATATCACTAGGGGGACGGAAAAAGCCGTCAAAATCTGGAAATGACTCAAAAACAAGGAACTTGGGTTCTTTAAGACCTCAATACCAGGAGATGCACGAGAAAAATCATTAAAACCTACCTGGAAACGCTTTAATGGGGAAGTCCTACCACACCCGCTATATCACCCCAGATTTTTTGAACTAAAAAAAAAAAATCTCAATTAACTAAAACTCTTAGAATTATAAAATAATCTACTTAATTAAGTGGCATGCTCGTGGCTCAGTTTGCTTGAATTTCAAGTGATACTCAGTGGTCTGGTTCGAATCCCATTGGACAAAATTTGTTTATTTTATTCATTTCACTCTTGTCAAATGTTTTTATTTTCTATTTTTAACTCAATTATTTTAAATCACATTTAAATTTTGGGGCTTTAGATTAAAATTAACGCAATATGTTTAGAGTTTCTATAACAATGTGTACATGTGGCAAATTGATATGTATGTAATGTATTAGTATATTTTAATTTCCTTTTTTATTCAACAATTTAAATATTCACATATTTTTTAGCATTTATCATCATTATTATCGAATGTCTATCTACTTCTTACTAAATGTGCCAATATGTCAGGATGGCCGAGCGGTCTAAGGCGCCAGACTCAAGTGTAATAGCTTGCCTGTAGTAATATGGGTTGTTTCGGAGCGTTCTGGTCCTCTCTGAGGGCGTGGGTTCGAATCCCACTTCTGACAAGATATTTTTTGCCAAGTTAATTTTGAACATTGTAGAGAATATTTCATGCTAAACATTTATTTAGAATAGCATAAAGAAAGCAAAGCGTGCTAAAGTAAATCAAAAAAGAAATTAGAGAAAACTCAACGACATTAGAAAAAATATTTAAAAAAAATTTTTAAAAATAAAAATATTAAAAAAAAATATTTAAAAAAAAATATTAAAAAAAAATAAAAATATTTAAAAAAAAATATTTAAAAAAAAATATTTAAAAAAAAATATTTAAAAAAAAATATTTAAAAATATAAAAAAAAATATTTAAAAATTATAAAAAAAAATTAAAATCTTTTTTAAAAAATATTATAAAAAAAAAATATAAAAATTAAAAAAAAAATAAATTAAAAAAAAAAAAAAATTATTAAAAATGTAAAAAAAAAATATTTAAAAAATAAAAAAAAATAAAAAATTAAAGAAAAAGAAAAATAATATAACTTGGGACAGTTGCAGAATAATAAAATATCCTTAAGATCGCCTATTTTGGTGCTCTAAGTGCAGGAATTAAAAACAAATCAATTGTAATCAAAATATAGGTATTTCATTCACGCACACACGGCTATTAGGTACCCAAAGCAAAATAGGAAATAAAAACTGTAGGTAAAAATCGCTTTATCATAATTCAAGGGAATATGACACATTCAATTTATGACATTTCATAATATGACACAGCACCCAGACACAGGCCAACCACTGCCAAAGTCCAAGTCATTATAAACCGCAAGGACATTTTGCAAAATCTTAATAAGCGCGAAGCGATATTTCAAAAATTTTATGATTTCAATGAGTGAGTGAGAAATTAAGCAAGGGATAAACATGGATATTATTGTACTTAAGTAAGGGCTAGGCAATTGAAATTAAAGGAGAATGGAGAAAAGCAATTTCGCACATTAAAACAATTTGCGATGGATTGGCAATAAATCAAAAAAATTAAAAAAAGGAACAATAAAGAGAGAACTATATGCAACAGAGTTGAGAAAAATTTCATGTCTTACGGATAAAAAATATTTATGAGTTCTCTGTGCAGGCGCCTAGCCATTTCATGAAAGGTCTTTACAAAAAGTAATATCGCATAAAAGATTTGCTTCAAATGTTCCAACTAACAGTAAATCTAAACGATTTTTAATCTGAGTAATCACCAAGGTAACAACATTAGACTATAAAACAGTTAGCTTTAATGCTATTGTGCTTGCTAAGTCAATTAAAAAATTTCTTTGATTCTCCAACAGGGTAGCTTACACTGGAAGCTGTAAAGGGGTAGGTAATATGTACGACATATGTGCTGTGTAATGTGCATTGAGATGTATGTAATTGATATCTTGACATTCATAGAGCAGAAATAAACAATAAGGAACTCAGCAGCAACCAAGAAAGACGCAAGAATGCTGAAAAAGCGCATCCGCGATCAAGCTAACTGGTAAATAAAATTATAGCACTTGGTGGCAACGAAAAGAAATATATTACGAAATGACGAACAAATGTCTATTGAAGCAGAAAATCGGAGGCAGATGCCAACAAGTTTAGTTCATATACAATGTACATTTCACTTTATAGAAAAGGGTTATGTAATTTTTAGCATTACTAGGCAGCATCACCAACAAACCCTAATACGGACTAGAGAAGCGAGGGGATCATCAAGATTGACACTTTAGTAGCAAGAGATAATACATTGAAGGTTGGGAAGAATAGTAATGCATACTAAATTATAAATATTTACAACGTAAAAAATGGTGTGGAAAAAAAATTTACAACAATTTGCAGTAAATAGGAAAACTCTAAGCAGGAGAGTTTAGTAATAAGCATCTTAAATATTTTTGTATTGAAATGTCACTTGTCAAAGACTTCGGATTGTATTTGCCGAGGAAGTGACATGCTTATCAAACCGAACTCAAACCTCTTTCAAAATGAAAATGTCAGTGAGTACATTATAATGATTTCCCGTTGAGGATTCTTATGAATTACAATCCAACGCTTTCAAATTACAATATCAGTGAAAAATAATAATCAAATGTTATTTGAAATGCAGTTGAGAATCAGACGTAGGTCTGCAAATATTTGCTATACAGTCAGGATGTCAAGGGGTTATCTCATAAACTCGGTATAACCTCCTTTTTTTCTCCTGCTATTTGATTATACTACTCTACTTGTTTGTGCAAATAACTTTTCAATTCACTCTCTACATATGTTTATGCGTCTATAGCCGAAGTCAACTACAAATAACTGTAGAATACTTTCTGGCGCTTACTAATGTGTGCCTAGTTATACGCTGAACAGGGTATATTAAGTTTGCTACAATATTTGTAACATCCATTAGGATAGGACACATAGGTCATCCTATGAGATCATAAATGTTCAATAAGGACGCTACAAAAGTATACCAGTAGGGACTGCAAACGACACCATATTTCTCCCCAATCTTTTGACTTTTCTCTTCAGTAGGTTTTGCTGTTTTATCATGAAAAGATATACGATTCAACAACGAGTCGAAATTATTAAAATTTACTACCAAAATACGGAGACAGTGGCCTGAACTTCAAGATCAATTTACGGTCGTCATAATCCTTCTATCAGAAAAATTTAATCCACAAGCGCAATATAAAATGTTCCCGTTACAGTGAGACAACCCGAATCGTCGTATGTTCGTGAATTGAGCTGAGCAACAACTTGAAAATGATCCGGATTGTCATCGAAAAATCATCTTCAGCGATGAAGCTGATTACTGGCCCTTACAATTGGCTGCCTCGATGGTGCGATTTGACACCCGTGATACAATTTTCTGTGTGGCTTCGCCAAGTCTATAGTCTATGCCAACAAGCCAGCGACGTTTTGATGAACTTCGTACGAGTATCCAACGTGAAATTGTAACAGTATTGGCAGATTTATGCTTTAAAACCGTCAAAAATTGGGTGGAGCGTGGTGGCCATGCAAAAGAAATCGAGTTCCATATATAATGGCATCGAAAGACGAATCTTTTGTAGTTTTAAAGGATATTAAGGCTTCGGTACAACCGAAGTTTACGTATTTTCTTGTCTTCTGAAAAATTACAAAAAAAAAAAATATAGAAAAATGTCCATGCAGTAACTATGCTAAATATCTATACATACTATGTCCGCATGCATATGACTTTTCGCAATAAATCGTAATTAAAGCAGCAATCTAATCGGATTTGTATTCGAAACAAAATGTGTACCAAAATACAGACGTCAATTCGCAAGCAGACTACCAAGCGCGAAAGAAGAAGACAAAACCCCGAAGCTGCCAGCGGGATGTCCAAGGATTTTGACACACACAACAATCACACCTTTGTTGCCGCAATATTTGTACTTATGGTAACAGCCTGCATTTCGGGCACAACCGCGCAATGGGCTGGCACTCGAAATAAACGGAGGAAATAGCGAATACAAATGAAGGTGCTGGACCGTGCGCACAGCGTGTGGTACGGGCAGCCTGATTTAGACGGCACAGTTGTTGCTGCCGACTGCTGTTAGTTCATCGGTCTGTTGTACGTGTACAGTAAGGTTGACAATGACAGTAATATCGACAACAGAAGCTGCTTAGTCTATGCAATGTGCATTGACAGTCGAGAGAAAGCAGCAGTGCAAACTGCAGTAGCAACTGAGGAAAGTACTGTGTATGGAATCCTAAAAGGACGAACTTTCATCATTTCAGCACAAATAATGTATCTATGTAAAGCGTCCACAATTTTTTAAACTATTGCACATTGTTTATACACTATTTATGTGGTTTCTCCTAAAAATACATTTTTTACGACCTTACCATTTTAACACACTCATAAAACTGCCAATAACTAATATTTCCCTGATTACTGTCCGTTGGAAGTCAATTGATTCACTCATTAAACTATCTCACAAGTCGGCTTTGCTGCCTGCCATTCATAAATGTCAACTAAAATATGAAAGGCTCAGCTCTTCAGTAGCTTGAAGTCGTAAAACCATAGGACATTTTCATCACCTCATAGTGCGCCAAAGACAACCAACCGCTACATTTGCTTCAATCGCGTGACCTTTTTGTGATCTGTCTAAGGTGTTCATTTCCTCAGCTACATATGTACATTTGTATCTACAATACATACTTTACTTTTATTTTGCGGCACTTTAACCCTCAGAAAGAAAACTGCACGCTGCGGCTGCAGCAACTGCCCATATTGGCCCATAAATTGCAAATGAAATGAGCCAAGACGAATCAGTGCAAGCTGCTGTCATGCCAGAAGGAATTTTTCCTACAATTTCGTTGGTTACACTTTTATTTCTCTATTTAGGCGACGTTGCGTCATATGTTCTTTCTTTCCTGTGTTGAATGTCGCAATTGTTGGCAGTTATTAAGCTGACTACTTTATGATTCGCGTTTATTTCATACTAAATTAAGAGCCAATGTGGGTGATCTATTATGAGGCCGCTTTTAGAAAGCCGCACAAGCATAGAATTAACTGAATTTCAAAGTACATGTACTACATTTTACTTATATGAAGTCATTCCATCCATCTGCTTATTCGGCTAGTAGAGTGGTATTCTCTCATGGATCACTTACCTGAAAGAAGAAAAATATATATTTTTAGATTTCAACAAAATTTATGGTAAATAAAAGCAAGTAAGGAGAGGCTAATTTCGGCTGCTACCGATTGATAATAATCAGTTAATTTTGCTTAACCGATATACACGGTATAAAGCTAACTGGAAGTTTGAAAATCTTATATTAGGTATATTAGTTATAGGGATAGTTTTGACACGGTTTTATCTATTTTTGACATCTTTTTTTTCTCTCGACTCAACAGATGTTATCATTGTCCATGCCTCTGCACTTTGAGTGACTTATAGAATCTGGTCTTTGTTAGTCGAGGGAGGGCATGACTTTTTAATTGCCTACTCAGTCCGAAATCTTTCTATTAGGTACATGGGGACTTAGGGGAATATTGACGCGCTTCAACCCATTTTCAAAACATACTATTTTCAAGAACAGATACTCTCCTAATTGCAATTATATATCTCACACATTCCAGGTCCAGCCTCTGGGGTCCACATTTCCAATATCTGGAGGTTGGAATAAGATATGGCTCGATTTTGAACATATTGAAACCTAAGATGGCATACCTTAAAGGCAATAACTATTCGTGAAGGTTTCCTTAAGATGGGTTTCCTCCCATAAAAAACAGGGTTTTTTTCAATAATCTTTTTCTCATATAAAAAATGAAATATTTTATTAAATTTTTTTATTGTTACCAACGTAGACTATCAACAAATAAATTCTGAAATTTTTGGAAAAAAATATTTTAAACTCGGCCATTGCGAGGCTATTTTCAGTGACTCCTAGGAAAAAAGATGTGCCCGCGTTGGCAGGATATCTCCTTACAGGATAATTCAAAGTGACAAAAATACGGGTTTTCTTTAAAACCTTAACTTAGCACTTGGACGAGAAAAAAAAACTGAAAATTAGATTTATGGCAGACAATTTTACAAAACAATTAAAACTTCAGTGAAAAATGTTTCGCAACATTTTTTTTTTTCAAATAGTTATAATCAAAAAAAAATCCTTCGTCCAAGTTTTAAGAGTTGTATCTCAAAGTCCTGTATAAAATTTCATGAAGATCGGTTGAGTAGTTCTCGAAAAATCTTGCCAAACGCCTTCAAAAACACAGTTTCGAGAAAAACGAATTTAAAATTGTGTTAAAAGGAAAATAGGCGTAGTTGTAATCCGATGTCGCCCATTTTCGCACCGGGAATGTTAAATTAATACATGTACTAAAGTTGGTTTAAATCGGTGACATAGGTCCGGCGATATGTAATTTCACCTAAATGTGGGCGATGCCATGCCCATCAGCCAATTTTGACACCTGCTCCTATAAAGTTTTCTTGCGATACGCATTTAGTTATTGATTTGTCGCACTTTTAGTAAATTTTAACAAAACCATTATATGGGGAGTGGTCGTGGTTATCATTCGATTCCATTCACACTGTCGGTAGGTTCTCTCAATATTTACTGCACGTGATTTTGGTTGTTGTAGCTTTCGTGGTTTAGGAGATATGTACATTGAGCCTATTATAGGACGAGGCCACGCGCAATATTTAGTTCAGAGATGTCCATTGCTATTGCGATCTCCTGTGTCATATTATTAATTTGGTTATCTTAGTTAATTAACTTTATAGGTTTTCGTTTATAGCGTTTTGTAGGGTGGCAGTAGTTCAATTAGGCTCATCCACCAACTCCTTCTCCCGACTCGATCAGGCAACACGTGTATTATGACGATATCTCAATTCTTACTAAAGTTATCGCTTGTCTGCGCCAAACACTCACTCGGAATATAAATTTGTCTCGTCATCATTATCACCATTTATGTATATATAACTCGATATCTATCCCTATTAGTTTTAGATGATACAAACAATCGTTAGTTGAACAAAACTTTAAGCTCTGTAGCAACATGTTTCCAATCTATTTAACTTAGTTTTAAACCTTAACGCGATTTTGATGAATATTTATAACCTCAAAAGTTTTTATCTAGTGTAAGAGGAGCCACACATATTAATTTAACAATACTTTAGATAACTTTTTTAGATATTTATTCAAAACTTCAAATCTTATAAATTCCAAATTTCTATATAATTCTCTAACATAGTGTCTCCTGTGGCAATGAGCCTTCTATAACGCCAAATAGTAATGCCAGAAACCCAACCACTGGTACTTTATCGAGCGCTTGGTTCGCCGGTGGTACAACCCAACGCGTTAGTGCCGCATTTACCTCCTCCTGGCTGTCGTTAAATGTCAGATTTATAAACTCTTCAATCCAAGCGTTGATGAGCTTCGTCTTTAGCGCACTATTCATGATACCGGTCAACTTCGACTCCACTGCGCCCAACTCTGTTGTTATCTTGAACTTGGTCATCCTCACGCTGCCCGTGAGCTTGGGACGCACTATGAAAGTGCCATAAATGCGCAAATTCTTCAAAGCCAAATGCAGTGTGCCATCGCCATACACACGCACTGAGGGACCAAAGAGCTTAGTTTTTATATCAGCTTTATAGAGGCCGGTGAACAGAATTTCGGGGAAAACAAAATCGTACCGCACTCTTTGCAGTATGTTGTTGAAATGGAGGTCCTGCACATCGAAAACGTCGAGACCGCTAATGTTGAGATTGGTGACATTGCCACGTATGCTGTCGGGAAGAGATCAAATGAAAATGTTGCTGTGCTGCATTCAACGTTCAACTTACGCTGCATTTTCCGTAGTTAAATCCACTTCGCGGTAGGCGGCTTGTAAAGGTGCTAACGGTGGTATGCCCGCTGGCGCATAACCACAAGGCATTTGCAAGCGCAAAAACTCCACAAATTCACGTAGATCATCGTCAAATAGACTGCGTGCCTCAATTTCTAACTCCTCAGACGAACCGCCAACCTGCAAAGCCTGACTGCCTTGCAGGAGCAACAGCGTGCAGAAAACGAAAATAAACTTGTGCATTTCGGGCAACTGTGTTGGATTAACTGATTGCACATAAAAATACCGCGTTTAGTAATATACGGTACTTGAAACACCTGCTTTTTGGGTTTATCTAGAGTTGAAAGTGCTAAAGTGATAAGGAAAAGAATTCGCTACTGGTTTAGTGGCAGGGTGGCCATAAAATTCGGATTACCAACAGTTTCGATTACTGCCAAACTAAAATAGCAAGCAGCATAAATTATATGAACAGCGTCGAGGGGTGTGCGAAAGTGCTGATTTCGGAGAGAAAGCTTTTTGGCTTTGATTATAGAAACTGAGCGAATGTAAGCAAATATAAGAAAGTTTAGAGATTGATTTCGACAAATCATACAATATTATGTTTTAAGAGCACCAAAAGAGTACAACGTAACACTGAACCCGAATCGATCAAAAAATGTATTGCCACAAAGCTTTAAGAACTGATCCGCTACCAAATATACATGGTTTGACCGGAAAATAATAGGTCTGAGTCTATTTAAAAAAATTTATTGAACCAATCGTTAAATTCTTTATAAACTCCTTCTATCGATGAGGGGGCCGGATTTCCAAGCATTGAAGGCGTAAGGCATTCTCCGGTTTTGGATTTTTTCCCTCTTTTGTCTCAAAATGCTTGCCTTTCATCAGCCTTTTCGGGTCAAGGAAAAAAAAAAAGTCCGGGGCCACATCCGGGCGGCTGCGGAAGCATTGGGATGACGCCTTGGTTAGGTAGCTGTTCTCAAAAAAATCGGTGTGAGCCGGAGCGTTGATGTGGTGCAACTTCCAATCGGTTTTTGCGTTCCCTTCTTTGATTTTAACTTCCATGTAAAACTTGACGTTGACGGTTTATCCAGGGGGAACAAATTCATGGTGGATGATGCCTTTGATGTTAAAAAAGACCATGAGTCGGCAAATGCTGCATTGTCGGCTTGCCCCTATTTCAAAAACACGTCGCGCAAAACATGTTTCTCTGACACTTCAGGTGTTCGGAGACAATCCCGCCGCTCGTTTAAATAAGCCCCACTGAACCAATTCCTAAATTCCGAAGAACAGTCGCGGCAGTAAAAATCAGTCCTATTACTTTCCGGACAAACCCTGTATTTTAAGTTTAAAGGCCTAAAACAGAAATTTTTAGAACAAGCAATTTTAAACAAACATTTTTTGTTATTCACAGCATATTAATATTTATTTAAACTACTAAAATATGTTTAAGCCCAAGGATCTTCGGTTGCCACACAATTGGTCTCAATGGGATCATCTTCACTGGCACCACTGTCGCTGGACAAAATCGAATCGAGAAGAGTCCAAAAATCATTACCCTTAAGCATTTGGTTCACACGTGGCACTACAGTGTTCTCAATGCTATCCGAGATCAATTGTTGGTTGTCATTAATGGCAGATTCGATGAAGCTTTCGAGTTTGTCATTAAGCAGCCTGTTCCATTTACCTTCACCGAAAATACCGGTGATTTCGGAATTGGCACTCTCTAAGGTGATGGTAGCCCTCAACGAAGTAATTTTGGTGGATCCCCACAAGATAGGGATCTTGTATTTCAAGGTACCGGCAATACGCAAATTTTTCAAACCAAAGTCCAACGAACCATCACCTTCGTATTGCACGGAGAGACCCAGCTGACGCAAAGCATCCAGAATCGTGTTAGTGGTATAGTGTGGTGCAGAGGCACGAATATTCTTGAAGGTGATATCGAAAGTGACCTTGGACAAAATTATGTTCAGCTTGAATCTATTGATATTGAAATCATCTAAGCCATCCACACGGAAACGGGTGAGTTGATCAAAGGTTCTGGTGCGATCACGAAAGAGAAGAACGCAAATGTAGTAAACAGCTTAGTTCGAAACATGTAACGAGTATACTCACTCTACAATGCCACTTTCGAAGTGTACATCGACTTCGCTCTTCTTCAGTGGCGCTAGTGGGGGAATGCCGTATTGTGGGAAGCCGCAAGGCATTTGCTTTTGGAGTCTGCGAATCATGCGTCGTGCCTGCCATGACAAGATGAACGAAGGCGCAACTGTCGAGGAAAAATTAGGTAATTGGGTCAGTTACACTTCAGATTTGCAAATGCAATATAGTGAACTTACTTTCTTGAGTGCCATCCTCATTCTCGTAGACCACTTCGATTTCACTGTCTTCAGTGAATGGCGAAAGCCCGAAGTGAGGACTTTTTATTGTGGCCGCAAAAGCGACGGCTGCGAAAGCCAAAACCAAGAAATACTTCATGCTCGAAAGTGTGCTATAGACTGATTGACAAACCTTTAAACCGGTAAGTTAGCAATCGAACGACTGATTTCTGCACAGCTGCACCCTTAGCTTTTATATGTTTCTATGTGGAAGATAGACATTTCGAATGATTGTTTACTTTGGATTAACTGATTTACCGCCTTATCAGATTGGACTGATTAAGTGGCAAAGTCAGATTTATGACCAAATCATTAATATGGGCAATTTCAAAATTGAGTCATAAAAATTTATGCTATTTTTGTTTTCAACTTAAAGCGAGAAAAAGTGCTGATGCCCTTTAAATCACGTGATCATGTGATTTAGGGCTTATTTACTAAGATGGCTATTTTTATAATTAACTTATAAGAAATCACGATATTTTTGTTTCCACCTCAAATCCAGAAAACTGCTGTTGCAGCTAACAATAACAATACAGCAACCCCTTAAAATCACGTGAACAAGTGACAGCTGACAACATCGAAGTTGTGACTTTTTGAAACTTTATGTCACAGCTCAGCTTTATGCTATTATTGAGCAAGAAAGCGTGGGAAAAAAACTAAGACTGTAGATTTCTAATTTCTTTATTTTTTCAACACATTTTACAAAATCAAATAGCCCAAGCACTATTCTAGCGCCAACCATGGAGCTGGTGTTGGGTAGCACTTGTTGCTGGAACCTGTCATTTGACCCAACAACCACCAAATTTTGTGACCCTTGAGATAGGCATTGATGCGTGGCACAAGAGTGCTTTCAATTTTCTCGCTAATTTCATTTTGATTGCCATTGATGTAGGCGGGGATGATACTTTCGATCTTATCGTTGAGGAAGCGATTAAATTTGCCATCACCCAAAATACCGCCAATATTTGAGCTTACACCACCGAGAGTAACCTTAGCTTCGAAATTGTAAATCTTTATGGAGCCCCAGAAGAGTGGCATTTTATATTTGAATCTACCCTCAATGGAGAGATCCTGTAAGGCGAATTTCAATGGGCCCGTACCCTCATAACGGACCGACATGCCCAAGCTACGCATCATGTCGACGAATGTATCAGTGTTGTAGATCTGAGCGGTGGCCTTTAGTTCCCTGAAGACGAAATGGTAGATAACCCTCTTTTTGAATGTGTAGCTAACTTTCATTTTCTTGATGTCCATGCGGTCCAAACCATCGAAGCGGAAGCGGATGAATTGGAGTATGGAGCTGTAAGTAGTTCATTGCTTTAAGAAACGAAGCTCGGTTTCTGACGATCGTTACTTACTCAACTACTGATCTAGATAATTCTAGGTTCAGCTCGGCATTCGTGTATGGTGCTAGCGGTGGAATGCCCAGATCAGGCCAACCACAAGGCATTTGCTCCATAAAGTTTCTTACCGCTTTTTTGGCTTGCGAGTTAAGGATCAAACCGTGATCCTGTCCTGCTTGGAGGTAACACATAGATTAATATGGATGGAAAGAGATGAATATATTGTAATTTAAGCGTCTAACAAATGTACATACCCTCTTCCCATGATATGTCCCACTCATTTTCACCCAGGTCCTCAGCTTCATTGGCGGCAGCCAAAGCGAGAAAGCCGAACAAAAGAAAGAAAACTATGCGCATTTTCTTTCTGTAAAATTAAATACTCGTGTGCCAAGACTTGACTTTGTAGATCGATAATGCCAAAGTTACGCGTGCTTCGGTTTATATAGCCCACCAAAACTCCATACACCAAAAAAACAAAGCCGAGGCAATAACCTGTAAGTTTTTAGCTACATATTGTTATATTTTCCTTAAAGAATTCAAGGGTTGTCTTCATAAATTACTTTTATAACGTCTAACGGAAATCTAATCCTCGGTGATACTGTTGAGTTATCGATGGTTTAGTGCTACCTTCGTAGAGGTTCAAGTGTTCGTATCATGATTTAGTTGATATGGGTTTTCAAAATATTTTTCTATTTTTTACTCGAAATGCCCCCCATAACCATTTCAGTGATAAAGATTGTATTTGATTTATAGTGTTGTTGGAAACGCAAAACAGTTAAGTAAGGACATTGGCAACATATTAATGAACATCTGTTCGATAACCATATACCGCACCATTTATGGAGAGAGATTTAAATTGCACGATAAGGCGGATTGAGTAAGTGCCATTCTTAATTGACCAATATTTTCAAAGCATTCCGTTAGCGAATGCAACTTACTGAAAGAATATAAACGGAAATCTAATCCTCGGTGTAAAAATATAAATTTTTTTGGCGTAAATTACTTTATTGTAACTGTAAAATAATCAATCAGAAATGCACTTTACGCAAAACTGGTAATAAATTTAAGATTAGGATGAAGTGCTCATATTTGATGATTAAGAAATTGATATTTATGTTAACGATGTGTTCACTGTAAGGAATTCTATTGCGTTTTAAAGTAATATCAAACTTTTTTCTATTTATAGCGTGTATTAGGGAACCAGGTGTTTTGTCGGAGAGAATTTATACTATATATGTATATTTATTTCCATTTTTTACAGCTTGCCATCTCCATATCCATCTATCTATCAGACAAGATAATTTGACAGAACCGACGATTTTGAATCACTATAGGATAAAGCCGTCATACAAAATGATCGATCAAACTCAGGTCTTGCAGGGAAAACTTCTTTATTTGACAAGAAATTTGCCATAGATTATTATACAAGGAAACGCTACAAGCTCCGAAAAAATTGTTCATATCGGAACCTTTATGGCATATAAC
Organism: Bactrocera correcta; assembly: GCA_027475135.1. Taxonomy (NCBI): domain Eukaryota; kingdom Metazoa; phylum Arthropoda; class Insecta; order Diptera; family Tephritidae; genus Bactrocera; species Bactrocera correcta. The sequence continues at coordinate 134,200,278 of CM050325.1, read as the reverse complement.
CAGAAGCTATCCAATATATAGTATAATCCTAAACTCCTTAACACTTGTTTCTAGATTGCAGAGCAGTCTGCAGACACATGATCCGGAATCATGACATCAGAGTACCAGACCTTTGTGAGTACGTGTAATTCTATTCGAATTGACCACTCACAATCAAAGTAAAAATTTTTTTTCCATGTTCTTCCATGCTATAAGATATACTCCGGAGATAATACTTTTGATGGAGTCGAAGTAACATTTTTTCTTGTTCATGTTAGTCAATGATGTCGATGGGATCAGAACGTAACGTAAAAGGTCACGTCAGGTTTTTTTCAGCCTTTCTTTTATATTTTTTAGTTGACACCCTTTTTTTAAAGTTAGCAGTAATTTGCCATCATGTGATGATCCCATAAACATTGATACATTTCTTCCATCACTTTTAGATCCTAATTGAACCGCTCTCCCTGCTCATCACTTTAATTTCCAAAATAATACGAAAATTTATACAGATTACTCGAAGACAGTTGAACCCGATAATCAAATTTGCTCCTAGATTCTGACGATTTGTCAGCATATGTTGCGTAATTTTTTCACAATTTAGTACTTAGTGGTTTCCTAGTTAATTTTCGACTTTCAATTTCCGGAACAGTTAAAACCTTGATATAACCTGTATTTTTCGTTCCATACTTTGTTCCATTTTCAACTTTTCCATACTTAGTTCGGAAGCTACTTACAAATGTCACAAAAATAATGTCCATCCTTCCACGTCCAACGCTTCGACAATTGTTTCATCTCTTCTACCTTGATCACGTATCAAATCACGAAGTTCATCGTCTTTAGGGTAGATCTTTCATCTTCATGTTCACATCCATTGGTAGACTATACCGATACCTGGGGATTTGCCGCTATCATTATTCCTCAGAAATTTGGAATTACTCTTGAAATGAAAGCAAGATAAAATAAGACGCGAAAGGGTGCGCAGAATCCTGATCATGACTGGAAAACTTAATTTTTAGTAGTAGCAAGGCCACATTCAATATTTTCGGGAATAAGATCGTAGTCTAAAGGCTCGAAAGCATAAAACTTTGCTAAGATAACAACAAAAATTATGTTTGTTTTAGTAAATCTGTGCCTCCAATTGCCTTAGATTTGATTTATATGATCCTATTAGAAAAGATTCAGTCTAAGAATAAACAGAGCTTCCTGATTATTTGTTTGTTTCGACAGACCATGTCATTTGATTTTGAATTACCGTTAGGACAAACTGATAACGGGACACCTGAAATTATATTATGAACTACAATATAAGTCCCATATTAGTATTATCAGAACAGGTGTTCTACTTTACTGCGAAGTAGCACAGGTGCATTCAGGTGTTACCAATATTCACGTCCGTTTGATTTTTGATTTATGTGAAAAAGCAATTTCGTGTTTTTGTTTGTCTTACGCAAAATTGTGCAAAACAATCTCGCTAATTCTCAGAAAGAATATCACTTCCGATATTTTTATTTTATCACCAAAACGGTTTTCAATATTTGTTACTTTAGTGGAATGATGACCCATTCTTCGATTCTAAGCTTCAGGAAAAATTATAAAATCGGATATACAATATATAGAGCGAGTTCATCATCTTTGCTTGAGTTGATCTATAGAAATTTTTAGGCGAGACTTTTCCTGATTGAAACTCCATTGTAAACATGAAATTGAAGATAAACTCGTACAATCGATATCGAATATTATATAACATTGAGGAGAGAGTAAGGAAGACTTGCCTTATAGTACTTATTGCTATAGAGGAGCTATAGGGAAAATGTCGGAAATCTCAGCAAAGGTGGTATTTCGGCTCTACGAAACCGTAGTTAAGCCAATATGTTCTATGATGTATTTGTTTGGTGAATAGCGCTCGAAAAGGCTACACTTGCTAAAGAGCTTGACCGTGTCCACAGAGCGGCACACAGCGGCAATTCCGATGCCCTACGGACTATACCAACTCTAGCATATAATGCCATTTGAAACATAGCACCCGTGGACATCGCTAGTACGAAGGAAACGCCCAGATTCTCTCCTCCTTCAACTGTATTCTTGAAAACTTGCACCGCTGCGTCGCAAAGTTCACTCGGAGCGACTTTTTATCTGCTCACAAACCCACGAGAGAGATATGGATGTGTAGAAGACGTTAGAGAAGAGCTTTTTCACGGATTGGTACCGGCAAGGAGGGAAGGCTGGAAAGGGAGTTTTCTGTAGGGAACTCTCCGTTATCAATGAGACCCATTCACATCGGAAGATACCGAATTGGATTTCCATTGGCGTCTTGCGTTCTAACACGGAATCAATCAACCTCGCATGTGCTTGGCAGGCGCTGGTGAATGACCAGTTCCTGTGACTGCGAGGTCCTTCTGGCCTAGAGTAGAACGCAAGAGATCTACGGAACTAATAGCCTGAGCAAAGTGAATCTTGCTGCAGTTGTAGAAGTTCTTACTAGAAAGGTTGAAAAAACTAGGAAGGACTAAAACTAGTTATCAAAGTTATATGGAGAAGGGTGAGGTGGATACATCCAGGTACTTTTTCCACCATTGCCTAGCCTTTGCAAGACTGACTTTGAAACATATTGATAGTCTTAAGTTCAGCGAACCAGAAGAAATAGCAGAAACTCTTATTAGCCATCGCAACAAATTTTGAAAGGCTCAAAGCGCCTTGTCAATCTGTGAGGGTCTAGTATATTGAAGTTTAAAAGCACCACAACCGAAGTGAGATTCTTTTTAGGATTGCCCTTTAACATAAACATATAAATTATCATAAATAATTTTGGGATTGCTATTGTCACCCATTTTAAGACAATAATAATTTTTATGTTCGTCGAGTTGTGCGTTCTTTTCGCCTTCAACTCGCATACAAAAGCTCTATAAGTTTACGCATCCTAATGGAATTGAATTTAGTTTTTTCGTCGAAGGAAAAGCAGAATGAGACCAATCCTAATTGTTGTCGATTTAACTAAATATTAACTAAATTAGAATACCATAATTCACATTCCGAGTATTTATAATGGCTCGTATAGTTACTCTCAGCAAAACAAGCAGTTCTTTCTTTATTTTTCGAAATGAAGTTAGTCTTTTTCGCAGTAAAATTGTCAAGTAAAACGTTGGAAATACACTCACATATAAAAAGCAAAACATAAACCGTGCCTATTTCAAATGTAGTGCGGTTGTATATCAAATTGGATTGAAAGCTCTTTCAATTATTTTTATTGTAATCCGATAAGGAAAATCTCACACTTGCAGTCGAATATGGTTAATAAACTGTAGTACAGTATCGTTACTGAATATTACTTCTGAATTATTAGATTTGTGATTTATGTTTTATTTGTATGGGATTTTGTTTTATGACCGATTAGCAGTTTCGGCCTTTGAAGTCTTCGTTCAATTCTATAAAAGCCCTTACTGCGTCTAAAGAAAGAGTAGTTAGAGAACTGTTAATCGTGCGAGCAGTTAGTATTTACAATGAAAATCGCAATATTCCTTTTGGCCATCGTTGGTTTGGCGACAGCCACGCAAGTCGCTGAAACATTTGGTAAGCACACACAACACATGTCGCTATGTTTAAGGTCAGGATCAGGAGATTACTTAACTTAGATCTATGTATATAACATTGCAGATCTAGTGCTCGCACAGAACATTTGTGTGAAAAACACGACCAAGTTTAGTTTATGCTCATATCTCTTTTTATTCCAGCCGATCGTTCGCTCTCCAGCGCCGCTGTCGAGGCTATCGAAAACATACGTGATCAGATGCCTTGCGGTTTCCCCGGAGTCGGCCTTCCACCACTCGCTCCACTGAAGATTCCACACAAGGAAGTCAACATCGACACCGAGGCCTTGCAAGTGCAGGGTGTTGTTGACAACTTCCGTTTGAACGGTTTGGACGATTTCGATATTGATGAGATGAAGATCAATGCGGTCACTAGCAAAGTGAACTTCCTTTTCACTTTCCGCAATGTGAATGTCGATACACAGTACGATTTGCGTTTGCTGTTGAAAAAAGCTGGCTTCACCATCAACTTGGTCGGCAGTGGTCCAGCCAAGTTTGCTGTTAAAAACATTAGTGTCCAGGGTGTTGTCAAGTACTCATTGGGTATACTGACCGGTAAATTGAAGTTGAAGACTTTGGAAATACGCACACACATCGGCGACATTGAGTCCGACATTGAGGGTATCATGGGTGAAGGTGACATAAACGAGAAGCTCAACGAATATTTGGCAGAAATTGTCGAGGCGGCTGTTAATGACAATGAAGATTTGATTACCGAAACCATCGAATCTCTGGCTGTACCAAAAGTGAACAGTGCTTTGGATGACATGTCTTTAGCTGACTTGATTGCTGCAGTGGGCGGTAATAGCGATGAGAAGGAAAAGTGTATACCACCTACTTTTTAAATAAAGTGAAGAATATATTTCTTGTTTGAAATAAATTGTTTATTTAAAATAAAGGCTTTATAAATTACTGGAAAAATGCCTAAGCGTTCTGTGGGTGGTGACTACAAAGGGTTGGATTAGCGTTAGTTTGATGGATTGTTGATTTTCTAGACTTCTTAGCATAAATCTTGAAACTTCTAAGTAATAGTTGCATAATATATTTTAATTTTTTGCATTTAATACAACAACTCCTACTGACTTCAAGTGTAGAAACTGGAGAGCAAAAGCTCGCGCATAGTGCAATGTTCGCTGTAAGAGCACCAAAAATTGAACTAATTTTAACTTAAAATATTAATTTTAGGCGCTCGCCAACCTTCAATCACTTGAAAGCAGAAATCAAGGAAGCTTTTTCGTAAGCTCGCTTTTTGTAAGAGATGAAAGTCTCTTAAAAAAATTTAATCTTTTGAAATATCGTTTACCAGATCTTTCTTTATGGTGATATTCATTTCCGAATATATGCGTTATAGGTTTTAGACAAGGCAGTGTCAAGCCCTCTAGTTAACTAAAACACAAAGCAGTACCAGAAGAAGAGGTGAAGAAGCGACGAAAGCTTTTTGAGAGTTTTAGAGCTTTTTGAGAGCTTCAGAGCTTTGTGCACGCGTTAGTAGAAATTTGTATTGTATTTCAGCGTAAATACCTTTATTGACAATATCCCTAATTCAAATGATAAGGAAATTTCCTAATCGAACGTTATCGTTTACTCGCAAGATTTTCACGTGATAATCCAGGTGATTTGCGAATGTTTACCTGCCAGCAATCGATCATTTTATGGGACGCACGGGTGATTTCAATTGTCTTAATGGCTTTGTTTATTGGCGAACTTGCACCTGCGGATCTTAACGACATTGGACCAATAACAATAACAAAACTTCGTGCGATTAATCAGCTTAACGAATAGCTTAGCGCTATTGATAAACCGCTAATAATATACCAAAATGCTGGAATAAAATATTTATTACAAAAAGCGTATAAAAAAAATAGGAAGAAATGAGTTTATCTTTGGCAGAAAGTGCGCAGCGTATAAAACCAAGCGAGTCGCCAGCCAAGCCATTTAGTTTCCTTGCTGTATCCGTGGCGAACGCATAGCGACGAAGTGATTTTCAAAATGAAGTTCCTGTTGGTGTTATTGGCGCTTGTTGCAGCAGCGTACAGTTACGAGTTTCAGGAGCGTTTGAACGGTGAGTTTGCTGGCCAAGAAACAAAACGTTGGTAATCATTTAGCGAAACTTGAACTTGTTCAAGTAGGAAGTTTATGTGTGCACACGTTTTGTGAAAGTCGTAGGCGCTGAGCTTTCCGTGGTTTTTCTCACACTCATAAATTGTTGTATAAATTGGTTATGTAGCAGTTATGATTTCCGAAATTAAACACGAGATGTTCAACATTGATTTAAATTGAGGTGTGAGTCGGGTTTGCAAGGAACTGTTGCAGAGGATAATTTATCGCTTTGTTGATCAAATACCAAATTCAGCTACGTGTTGAGAGTTTAGACATCCTTCCTAAAATTCTTGAAATATTGGGTAGTCGAAAAAGTCTTTTCGTATTTTGTCACTAGACATCGCTGCAGTCGTATATCTCCAGTGTTACCCATCACATTGTGTCATACCATATAGTGATGGGAAGGTGAGATTTTAGGCTTTATATAACCAAAAAAAAATTAAATTCGGGGAAGTTGTAAAAAAGGGTTACAGCTGTTCAAAAATGAGTTAAAATAATGAAGAAATTCACTATATTTTGAAACTTTTGTATGAAAAAGGAAAGAATGCAACGCAAGCCTCCAATGAAATTTGTGAAGATTACGGAGACTTTGCTGTACCAGTTCGTGTAGCACAACAATGGTTCGCTCGTTTTCGTTCTGGAAATTTCTATGTAAAAGATGCACCTCGCTCTGGTCGACCTATCGTTGAAAAAGTCGATGAAATTATGGAAAGTATTGACCAGGACCGTCACATAAGCAGCCATGACATCGCTAAGGATCATTCATCATCAAATTCAACCAATTAACCCCCAACCTGGTCGAACGATTGATTCTACATTTTGCTGTCAACAACTGATCAGATTGAAGCAAGCAATCGAAAAAAAGGCCATAACTGATCAACAGAAAGGGCTTCGTCTTCCATCAGGATAACGCTAAACCATACACATCTGTGTGATGAGCTTGGCTGGGAAGTTTTAATGCATCCATCTGACCTTGCACCATCAGACTACCATTTCTTTCGGTTAATGTAGAACTCCCTTAATGGAGTAAAGTTGGCTTCAAGAGAAGCCTGTAAATATTACTTGTCATAGTTTTGGCTAAGAAACCAGAAAAGTTTTACACTGATGGAATAATGACTCTAATAGGCAAAGGGGAGTTAGAGAGGTTTCTTAGCAACAATTTCGTCAAATTTTAGTTTTTGGTACTTTCGATACCGTGCCTCTATCTGACTCTAAAAATAATACGTGCAACTGCTCCGACTATCAAAACAACAACGTTAAAGTATTGTGTTTTTAGCGATTCATTGGCAGTTCGAGATAAGGCACATTCCATTTTTAAGGCATACATATTTATTTTTACACATTATCGGTCGCGCAATAAATCACGCAGTATTATTTCAACATTCGTTTTGAAGATTAGCGATTCAATACAATAAGCAATGAAGTGTCACTTTCCAATAACAAACTCTGTACTTTCTTTCAATAGGTTACGATCGCTCCATATCCAGCCAAATAACCGATTATATTGAGAACATACGCACGCAAATGCCATGTGGTTTCCCAGGGCTTGGGCTCGGACCATTGTCTCCGGCACGTCTCTCACACCGCAACATCGCGCTCAACTCAAGTGATTTAGTGTTGGCAGGCGAAATTGACGATTTCACACTCTACGGGCTGGACGACTTTGACTTCGCGGTAAAGGTCAATGTAGTGCTGAGCAGAGTCACTTTCAATTTCCACTGGCATAAAGTGCATTTCGTTACCGACTATAAAATGGACATGAACACCGGCAATAGAATAAATGTGGGACGCAATGGTGGCGCCAAGTTTGCCATTGAGGATTTGAAAATTGTCGGCTCGGCCAAATACAACATTATCGGCAAGGTGCGCTTGAGGGAGTTCAAGGTCAGCGCCACCATCGGTGATGTGAATTCGGAAATAGAAAATTTGTCCAAGATCAAAATTGTTAACAAAAAGTTGAACCAGATCATTGAGGAGTGGATCTTGCTGGCGGTGAATGAGAACACCAGTGAAATGGAGGAGATGGCGAATGACTTTGTAGTGCCATTTGTTAACGACTTAATAGGAGATGCGACGTTGATTGACATAATAGCGAAAATTGGTGGTGGAAGTGGTGGTAATGGTAGTGGTGGGGAATCAGAGGAATGTATTCCACCAGTAGTAGCGTTGACCGACGCAATATAAAATTGTACAACACCAAAGACATAGTTAAGTAGAAATATTTGAAGCTGCTCAGGGAGCAAGTAGTAGAGCTAAAATTTTGTTAAAAACTTCCTGAAGTTTTTGAGAAATATTGAAAAAAATATTGCATTTAAAAGTAAAATAAAGATGAAAAAAATAAAAATAAAATAAGTTAAATATAATAAAATAATATTTTATATTTGAACGGTTACTTATGTAGGATTTTCGAAAAGTCGAATATTTGCATATACAGTCGTGGACAGAGAAATGGCACACTTTGAGCATGTAAGGGGAACAAAAAAAATAAATAACAGCCGTTACCGTCAAAAGTTGTGGAAATCAAGTCATACACTAATGTAGAAAATTATTGCATGCACTTATTTAATAAAACCAAAAACTGATTTGAATATATTTTTTTAAAGTGTGCTATTTCTCTGTCCATGACTCTCCTCTGTATTTGAAAATATTCGCAAGCAATTTTAAGTTGATCCGGTAAATAGTTTCGGAGTTATAAACGTATTCATTTCTTAGCTTTGTTGCATCGTTAACCTAAACTTTACCGGTTTTTCTTGAAACGCTACTTTTAGAGTCGGATAAGAAAGTTCTTCTTCGCCCTTCTTAGATATAATAATTTTGATTTTTTAAAATACTCTATAGTGTAAATTTTTCACAAAAAATATCAATTTTTTGGGGGCTGCTATTTGCTCTAGATCGAAATTTTGACCAGTTTTTCGCACAATATCTGTATTCACCCATCGTAATAGTAATTTTTTTTGCTTTTCGCAATTCATATCATTTTAAGCAGAAAAATCTTCTTTGCCGCCAGACAACTTTTTTCGGCGATACTCCTTGATATCGGCTACAGGATCTAGGGAACCCAATTTTTTTCCAAATTTATCACCGATTACTAAGTGCATAAAATTCTATAAATTTGTTTTAATTATTTAATTAAAAAATAGAATGCTCCTTCAAAAATAATTCACGAAAATATTATTTCTCTTTTTTTTAAAAGTATCAAGCCAAAAAATCATCGTTATATAGAATGCCTACAATGCCAATACCACTTAGCGCGTACAACAACCGCCAAAAGTACATTTCTGTAGAAACTTCCCAAACACAGGGTAATTGTCATAAATATTTAGCTATTGTGAACTTGTTCATAAACATGACTGAGCTAATACAGCAACCGCGAAATACAAAAACTAGAAATTACCCCAAGCACAGGGTGCGTGATAAGACATAAAATCATAACCAAAAGGAAATTTTCCCGCTCAGAGCACGTATACGTTATCTGATGAAAAAACGAACTGAGGAGACAGGACGAAAGAGACTTTATTAATGAAAGGCAAGCGAGTTGTTATTAAATGAAGAATATTATTATTTTGCAATTCGAAACTTATTTTTGCTGTTATATTCATAAAAGCTTGCTCGCGTCTCAACTCAACATTTGCAATTGTAACCACGAGAGCCCACCAAAAGCTGTGTTCATGTTTATAGGAACAAAATAAGTTTTCGGCATCATCTTTAACTCATTCGTTTCTTCCTCCCCGCCACATTAATATAAAGTATTTCGATTGTAGTGAAAAATCCCTTTTTCAAATACTTAACTATTTCATTTTTCTTTTCTTTGCAGCTTGTCCACTTGCAAAAGCACTTGACGTTTCCCATCTTTTTATTAGCTGAATATACGCTGAAAGCATTACGTTTTTCAAATGGTCAACCGAGCTGCCGGCTTGCTGGGCATGGATATCAAATAAAATGATGTGAAAAAGATGGAGTTGCATCTTTCGTGTTCCTTAAAGAATTTCTATCCAAGTGGTCAACTCTTCTTCGTTATCTTGTGGCTTCCCTCTTAAAGTGTTCAAAATAAAAAAAGGAAAAGTTTGAATGAAACGAAGCAACCGAAAGCAATGGCAAAGACAAACGGATGTTTCCAGACATTTTGTAGGGTACTTCAGCGGAGCTTTTGTGTGAAGTGCGTTCAGGTGTGAAATATTTCGGGGAAATTCATGTTTAATGGCAACGAAACGGTTGGGTTTATTTTAAAGATATCAAAGTTATTGAGTGTTAATTCTATTACATAATAAATTTTATTACTTCATTGTTGAGAAACAGCTTTTGGAAATCTATTTTTATGCCCTGAATAAGGCGAATCTTACTGTAAATATATTAGTGACATGAAAAAAATTCTCCTAAAACTCAATCAGGTTGAAAATTGAGGTCCTCTTAAAGATATTAATATTTCATAACATTTCAGCATGGATGTTGTAATACACAACAACTTGAAACACTGAAACATAAAGCTTCAAAATTTGAATAATGGCAAGCACCAGTGAAAACATATGCTCAAGTCATAATTGAAATGTTAAATGGCAGTTTGTCAAATTTTGCCCGAGGACAACAAAAAAGGGCGAAATAAATGAAATTATTTGCTTTCAAATAGTGGGGGTCGATGACTGGACCCCTGCTAAAATGTCTGGCAATAGAAGGTAAACTTTTGATTGAATGAAAAAGTGAAGCATATAAGTAAGCAGAGACTGAAGCACATACAATCAGCGAATTATGCTCATGTAAATCTTTTCTGCATACTTTCCTGAAAAGTTCGAGCCATTCACATGTGATTAGGCGGAATATGAGAAGGAAAGGAAGGTTACTGAAATGTACAAAATGCCGGAGTTTACAAACGAATATTTTTGGTTGTGTGAAATATTTTAATACACAAAATTCTATACAACCAGACGCCGGTGCAAACAGCGAGCGCTTCTTAGAAGAGAACTAAATTTTGAACCGCTGCGAAGGCTGAGTGAGGCAATTGTTACGTAAATGTTGGAAGAGAGTGATGAGAAATGTGGAAATGAAAATTTAAGTTGACAAATTAGTACCCTTTAGAAATTTTGTGAAACTTTTTGAGAATAAGTGTTACAGGGTTTTTGAAAAAATATCTTTTTTTTACTAAGAATTTAGGCAATTTTCTTTCCAGCTGCTCGTGGTAGAAAATTTAAAAACCAAATCGGCAAAAAGAATGGTCAGAGGAAAGTCTTTGTCCCAAAGCAAGTTAAGTGCGAAAAGCATAAAAGAATTACAACGAAAACGAAATCAAAACGAACACAAGTGCCGCGGCATATTTTATTAGCTGCAACTCAAGTGACAATAGTCTCAACTGGTCGCCAGTTGTAGTGGGATGCCGTTACTCTCGAACAGTTGCTTTTATTCACGGCAGCACAGACAAATAGTCAGAATCGCCGAAGACAACGACATCCGGTGCGAGGCTGCCAGAAGATGGCGGCGTGCCACCAACACCTAGGACGCCATGCCGAAGCAGTGTTGGCTTATGAATGCAGCGTCTATGTGTCGCCGCCAAACTCTAGGAAATGAAATGAATATTTATTTGCAGTTGAACTTTGGCTGCGACTGAACGAGTAAAGAGTAAAGAAAAAACAATAAAAACGATTTACATAGAATTTTAGTATTTTTTTCGAATTTGCGACGCGTCACTAAATTGAAATTTATTGCCATACGCATTAAGGCTCTGCTGTCGGCAGGCTTGTTTGCCTTTGGCAGCTTCTAAAGTACATTTTTGGTGGAAAAAACTAGTTTTGAAGGATATGTCGTTATATATCTTACAATACATACATACATACATGTAATATTAAATTCATTTAAAGACAAAACAAATTTTATTTCGAAATCGAAAAATATAAAAATTGTTTTAAGAATTACGAAAAATAAAATAATTAAATTTTTTTTTTTAAATTTCAAAATAAAAAATAAAATTTTACTCATTCTGCTTAAAATTTCAAAATCAAAAAATATAAACTTTATAAAATAAATTATTTTAAATTTCGCAAAAATAAATTATTCTCCATTCTGTTTAATTAAATTTTCCACAGTGCCTTTGCTCTCAAAAATCAATTTCCCCACACTCTCTCCCCTCTCACGCTTTAATCACTACTTGCTGTCTGCATGAAAAGCACGCCTACTCGAAATTTCACTTTCTTTTTCATTTGTCACGAACACAAAGGCCAACAGACGGCAGTTACCCGCCACTAGGCAGGTGAAAAAATTCTTGCTCTCACTTCTCCCGCTCCTAGGGGGAAAGTGAATTTCTGTCTAACATGCTTCTCACTTGTCGCGCCAGTTTTCGAACTACTGAAAGTGCATACCGATTTATTAAAACCACGTTCTGCGCCATCGGTGGCAAGGTGTGTGCCAGTGTTGCATGTTGTAAGTAGCAGGAAATTTGGCAGTCAAGAGTAGTGCATAATACTTAGTGACAATAACTTATGATCCAATAAAACTGTCTCGCTTCTCGTTTTCTTCGCTTTTCACACTTTTTTCGCACAGAGTTCTTTCTCTCTCTCTCTGTCAACTGACTGCATTGTAGTGCCGGAAGCCGTTCAAATTGAAATATTAATCTCTCGAAGCTTGAAGGTAGGAGGTTTTAATAGCGTTGGAAAGGACGATAAGCTTTTATGTATTTGAGATTTCCTTTTTATTTGAAAATATTTAGAAATAATTATTAAGTTTGGTACGAAGTTTAAAATACCCAGAAGCAAACGTTGGAGACCCCTTCGGTCTGTATATACGCGAACTATTCCCTCAGTTTCTGATATATCGATCTGAAATTTTCCATACGGCTTTCTCCGCAAGAAGCTGTTCATATGTCAGGACGGTCGATATTGGTTCACCATAGCATATAGCTGCCATACAAACTGAACGATCGAAATCAAGGGCTTGTATGGAAAGTTTTTTGATTTCCGGAGATATTTTCACGAAACTCGGCGGGGGTTACTGTCTAAGTCAATGATGTAATATCCGAAATTGTTCAAATCGAATCACTATAGCATATAACTGAAATATATATTCCCAAAACCATAAATACATCCATATATGGTATATAGTTTTATTGTTTATAGTCCAATTTATCATTTATCACGAACAAATCCCATTTATTTTCGCAATATTCAAGTGAAATTTATTATATTGAAACAAAACAACAACAGTACTGAAACTCTGTGGTCAATAAAAATAAGTATGTGCTTAGCGTTCTAAGCGCACACACTTGTATTGAACGCTGGACGACAGAGTCCGCATAAGTGGAGCTGGTTGTTTTGCTCAGAACCCTTGAAGTTGACTTAAGAAAAGTTGAAAATGCATGGAAAGCAGCAAAAAGTCACAAGAAGGCAGCAGACGACAACAGTTTCCATCTGATTTATGCCGCAACCAGCACAAAACTATTGAACTGAGAATACGCTAGAGAAATGAAAATCAAAAAAAGGATGAGTGGAAGAGTAATGTGTTGGAGAAATTGATGGAAAACGGCAAAACTGAATGCATTCAGCAACTGAATAGTGATTTCATGAGCTTTCGATTGTTCGACCGTTAGAAATGCGAGTTCGACAAATATTCCAATACATAAACAGCGCAGATGACAAGTAACACCAGCAGCTTTTATATACAATATTATATATTTTATATGCCAGAATTGTGTTGGCTTCCTTTTCACATCCACACTAACCCAACTTTCTCACACTCTCTCCGCTAACTGTAAAGCATAGTTTGGAAATTTATGAGAATTTGTTTAGTAAACTTGAAACTTTGACCCTCGAAAAGGCAACATTTTTGTGTGTCGGCCAAGTCTGGCAAGTGGGACCGCTGTATGTGTTTGCAACACAATTGAATGTGTTATTGTTGTTGTATGTGTGCATGGTAAGTGCACATGATTTGTTATTCAACGGAAGTTTTTTCGCTGACAGCACAACTACCAAAAATCTAGCGAATCTAAAAGGTATCGAAAAGCGAAGTAATGGGGATTTTCAAAATTCTGCAGGGTCTGCATGTGCTTCACTTCACTCTTCGCTCCCCGCTTTATTGCGGGGGAGGACAGAATGTCTAAAATGTCAGTGGCATGTAAAATTAATGTATTGCTTGCAATAAAAATGCCAAAACTATTTGAAAGTAAATATTTATAATAGTTGCGCAGAAAGCAAGCGATTCTGGAATGCTTTTGATATTAATACGTGCACAGTGTTACCTGGATAAATGTGCCACGAATTTTAAGTAAACGCTTAATAGTTAATACGGGTATGATTTAAGGATATACAAAGCAAGAAAAAATAAATAAAAACAAAAAAAAAACTTACAAATAAAAGAGTTTTCCATACAAGAATCTGATTTTGATTGATAGGTTAGTATGGCGGCTATATGCTATAGTGGTCCGATATGACAAATTTATTCAGGTATTATAGAACATCCTTGCATAATAATCCCTGCGAAATTTCGTGCATATATCTTGTCAAATAAAAAAGTTTGCCATACAAAGACTTTATTTTGATCGATTGGTTTGTATGACAGCTATATGCTATAGTTGTTCGGTCTAAATTTTTATTTTCGCCGATTGTACCGCTGTATTGAATAATAATCTATGCGAAATTTCGTGCGGATATCTCGCCAATTAACAAATATTTCCATACCATAGCTTGATTTTGAATGGTAAGTTTGTATGACAGCTACTTGCTATAGTTGTTTAATCTCAACAATTTCTTCGAAAATTGTAGCAATTATTATATATAGTAATCTCTACTAAATTTCATTAAGTCAGCTCGCCAAATAAAAAAAAGTTTGACAAACAAGGACTTGCTTCTGATCGATTGGTTTGTATGACAGCTATATGTTATAGTAATCCGATATCGGCGTTTCCAACAAATGAGCAGCTTCTTGGGGAGAAAAGGACGTGTGCAAAATCTCAGTACGATATCTCAACAACTAAGGCACAAGTTCTTGTGTATAAAGACCGAAGAAGGGTCGATTGCCAAGTGTAAATCACCTTAGCTCGTTACTCTGATCACATATGTATACCTATATAAACTTTATAGGGTCTCCGACTTTAACACTTCATGATTAATAATTTAACATGTTCTGGATTTAAATATACCGTTAGTAATACAACAACTTGCTTACCTTATACTATAACACCTTACATATAGTCCTACCTCGTTACATTCTAAGCAGTTGCTAACTGCGCTAAAACTTTTTCTAATTTCTCAGCATAGGCGACTTAAGTGCACTTGCGCCACACATCTAATTCAAAGTTTTCCTTTTAGCACAATCTTTAACTAATTAGCGCCGTCCAGGTAACGCTGCAAATCTGGTTCATTACACTGCCGCTCTTCATGCCTGAACTTGTATTGCACTTGTTGGGCGTTTCAACGCTCACTACTTTTTTACTATTCACTGCACTCATTTACGGGGCTTTACGAGTACCGCTTCAAGTGCCGCCACTCGTTTTATGCCTCAGCCTCAGTCCAATTAGCGTCACGCCAGCGACTACAATGTAATTACCGACCGCAATTGCCACTCGGCGCGAATGTCAGTGAGCAAGTCACACAACCTATTTAATTTTGCGCCAAAATGTATACTACAAATTATTGACATCGGTGTGATTTTTGCGCATTCGGCGTGCGAGGCATGCCGCTCAAACAAACTTAAGCGCCAATTATGTATGAGTTTTGCATAGATGAATATTTTTTATAGGTGTCATTAGGGGAATTTTACTGCATCACATCAAATAGGGAGATGTGAAAAATATTTTAATGCACACCAATTCCTGTGGTCTCATATGCGTCTAGGAAGCCAAATGGCAGCAGAAATTTGTGGTGCCAAATGGAAGTGAAATTAATTTATAGCGACCCTGCAGGGAATGGTACTAGGATTCACTGATATTTTTGAATTCAAAAAAAAAGTTTTAATTTTCTTAGGTTTTCTTAGTCTGTCAATCTAGGTGTGCTCCTTGAACGCGTTTGTCGCAAGTGAGAAATATTTCTTCTAAGCGGCTGAGCCGATCAACTTATAATTTTCACACGACTTTCTTAGTTATATTTGTCAGGTCATGTTCGAAAAAAAGTATTTTCAGAATAATTGTGATTTTTAAGTCACTGTGAAGTATACTTTCGTTTAACAAAAATCTACTTTTTTTCCATTTCGTCAAAATTTAAAAAATTGACTTATTCTTCCATCACTTCTTGTGTTCATTTTAATAATAAATAATAGTTTTACTTTTTTTTCTCACCGCCACACACCTATTTTCGGTGGTTTTCCTGGAGGTCGGTTATGGGATTAAGAGAACTAAAATTTTTTCGTAATCAATCGTCGATTGTTAAAGTCCATTCAGAATTGTAAATTTACATGATTTTTATTTAATTTTTATACAGAATGCCTCTAAAAAAAAATCACAAAAACTTTTAGGTGCAAGTGGCTATAAATTTCGCAATAATTTTCAATTCAGCGGCGAATTTTATCTAACACGAACTAAAATATTGTCCGACTAACTAGTAACTAACTACCCTACAGGGTAGCTACTCGCTTGTGCTGTTGGTTGCATGTGTAGTAAGTTCACCCGGCAGCAGCCAAAATACGGCATTTGCGAATTTCATCAGCCGCAGCGTTGCATACTTACAGGCGCACTTGACTTGTGCGCTGGTTATGTGGTAATTTGAATTTGTTGTCCTTCGGTTTACTACACGTTTCTGCACTCACGCCATAGACACGTAGAGCTTTGCTCATTTTTCAGTGTATTTTGTGGCATTGGTGGCATGTCAAAACGGTGTTGCAACTACACATACACATGCAAATATGTGGGAATGCCGCTCCATTTGCGTAAATAATTTGTTGGCATATGAATATGCGAACATGTGCGATTCTCGGAAGCTATTCAATGCAGAACTTTTCTTGTTATAATGAAAGCGCAGTCATTAAACATGCAACGGTAAATATTGTGGCTTTCGAAAGTTTGGTAATAAAAGCAGGCGTGTAGTAGCTAAAGATGGTTTGAGTTTAGTTCAAGAAACAGTGGCATAAAATTGATGAAGTTGTTGAAGATCTCTGGAAGCCCTAAAATGCTATTTCATACACATAACCTTAAATATGCTGGCACTTCATTTAAAAATAGTGCTAAAATATTACATGAAAATAATTCTTTACTTTGCAGTTAGAACTCCTAAAGCACCCTTCAATCACTTCTGCTAATAAAAGCAAGCACTTCAACACTTCGGCATAATGGCCACTTATCATTACGGCCATTTTATTAATTTCCTGACTAAACGAACACGTTTCGTTACTTCGTAAAAAATGCATAAACTATTGCAAGCATTTATATGTGGACAAACAAATCAGCACAGAAAAAATCAAGAGCGAAGGGACAGCTAGTCCAAAACACATCCGGGGCGCGCGAGCGATAGATCCTTGGCCGGCGAAGAAACTCCCTTCACCCAAATAATGTGTGCGGTTAGGTATTTGTATGTGATTGGCGTGGCACTCTTGGTTGCGCACTTTTTCGTCGATTATCAATTCATATCACGCCAACAAGCGATTCAGCACGAAGCGCTGACGAGCGCGCCACAAAATCTTAGCTGTTGCCTGCCAAACAACGCAGAGCTGCAATGAATGACAATAACACCATGTAACGGGGAGGGAGAGGAGGCGTGCGAAGAAAGGAGCGCTATTTCCTTACAAAGTACATATTTGCTTGAACTGACAGTTCGGCTGGCCACTACAGACAATGCTGAAAGCCTTTCAATCGGTTGATTGAAAAGTAAGAATAACAAACACAGCGGGTATCCACGGTGGGCTGAGGAGCTAACAGACAAAGTTTGCAGACGCCGACAGACAAGCCCACGCCAGTGCGCGACTCTGTTTTTTGTTTTTTTTTTTTGTGGTTACTTAGCGCTGTTTAGCGAGGTGTAGATATGTCTGCACTTCATTGAGGCAGGTTGAGTTGTAACAAAATCGCAGGGAAAGCGGAAATAAGCGCAAAACCGAATTCGCGAAAATTGTATAAAATTGAGGTCGACATTTAAGGGTCGTTCGCTTGCCATTTTTCTGCTTGAAATTTATTTTTCTTCCCCTGCTGTGTTTACTACGCCTTCTCGTTTGTATTGACCTGGTTACGTGCGCGGAGTCGAGGGTGAACGTTTAGTGCACGTCCGCCGCTCTTCGCAAAATATATTAGAAGCAGAAATGGAAAAATTTGCTTTGGGAATAGGCAAGGACGCAAATGTGTTGTGTACACGCGCTCCTGAGTTGCAAAGCTAATAATTTTCAAAGTGGGAATGTGAAAGTGGAGCAGTAGACGCAGTAGGAATGGCGAAATGTATTTTCGCAATTGCGCCATATTTTTCCGAACCAGTAGGTTCGCACAATGCACGCTGTGGCGCAGTTCATGAGAGCAGTACCTAAAAAGCTTTTAAATTTGAAGGATTCTACGTTAGATGGAACTAAGGACATTGATAATTTTCAATATAGTGCTAGGTGCTATTGAGGCGATGTGATTCTGACTGGGAAACATGCATACAAGGTCCAGAATCTTGCGTCAACAGACCGCTGTGCAGTCTATCATAAGATACTCAGGAGTTTCCGGCTCCATGTTGCAGAACCGGCAGTTTGACCAAAGGGCTAGGCTAAACTTTCCTCCTCTGTGGTATGAGGATGAACCGCAATAAAGGGATCCGGTACTGTCTTTCCAGTGGAAGATGCAGAGCGGGCAAGCTCGGCAGTTATTTCATTCCGGTTATAACCCTTTGTCCTGGCACCTAGATATTGTGCACTTGGTTGTGACCTGATTGGATTCTACGTTAGTAAAGCATGATCTGCATCGTGACCCTTTTCGTCTTCACGACAGATTCTGCAGTGGGATCCTACAAAGTCTTGATGAATTTTCCCGCCGGTGGCATATTTAGACCACAGGGTCTAATGAGCTGCATTATCTGATCTAAAGTGGTTTAGCTGGGATTCATAACCTTAACCTTGAGTTGGATGGAATATCCTTTCTATCGACGGCTACCAGCTTGGCACCGAGATATACTTCCCAACCTTAGCTATAGCGTAATGTATATTATAGACAGAATCGGCGTACCAGTGCTAACCTTTCCACCCAGACCAACTTTAGCTCCTGTCTTTAGAGCTCATTGAGAACACTGCATTCTTATCGGTACAAGTTTCTTCCGGAAATTCTGCAGAAGAGCCGGACTAATCGATTCTTTTATTAATTTGTTAAACTGCACTTTGAACCCACTTGTGCCGGAGGACAACAGGTTCGCTGGCACATAGCCGCCGCTACGCAAGTAAGGGTATCTTATTACGGAAAACGCTAGGTATCTTTAAGCTGCGTTCGAGACTGCTTTATTTAAGAACTCCGGCCAAGTTGACCTCTGGCAAGCGTCGATTGCAACCTTGATCCAACTCTTTTTGTGGACTTCCTACCTTGGTATCTTTGAATTATGTGATATTAAACAGCAACGACACCCAAAGTTAAAATTTGATTTGAAATACGAAAATACTTTTTCGACTACCCAATATAAAGTCAAAAAATACATAAAAGTAAATAAATTGAAAGAACTTTCCTTTATGTAACCCAATTGTGCTACAACTAAATTGCATCGAAGCAATAAAGTGAAGTGTAGAATTGCTGAGTAAATTTGTCGTTGGAATCTGCATAAGCCATTGGGTGATGTCTGCCGTCAGCGCGAGGAATACAATCAAGTTTAAGAAAGCGTAAAAAGAAATATTTTAGATGCATTGAAAATGCAAAGTGCAATTGAGTAGACTCAAATTGCTTGCACATTAACGACACACAACAATGGAGTCTTCGGTCTAGGGAAGAGAAGAGCAGTGACTAAAATGCTAAGAAGCCGAAGCCGGCAAGCAAAAAGCCATGGCGTTGTTGAGCGAAATCGTTGATGTAGTTTTGAAAGCATTTGCGCCAACGAACATTTAACAATTAAAGTGAAGCTGAAATAAGAGCGATCCCAAAAAACTACATAAAAACAGAGCTTTAAGCACATTTCGTCTCTTTAATGCAGAAAAAAATTGCGAACATATTAAAAAATCAAATTCTTAAATTTCAAGCAAAAGCAAACTAAAAACACATCAAGAAAAATACGAAGAAATACTAAACCTCAACACTTTGAGAGCCTACGGTGTACAGAGAAATTAAGCAGAAAAAAATAAAATCTTCAATCTGATACCAAGCAGAAGCCGAGTATAGCAAATTCTTATCCTTCTGAGAGCATGTGAGCATTCGCAACAAAGCGGTGACGGCTGGTGGGCAAAAAAGAGAAATACAAAGCAAAGTAAGTAAAGCTTGCTGTAAAGGAATTCTGCTAAATTCGACAACGTTTCGGCAATAACAAGTTTAATGCCAAATTAAAAACGAGGGGAATGTAAGGGAGGCAATATTTAATAGGAAGCAAATAAATTAAAAGTCTACAAGTATGCGGAAAGAAGGTACACATAAGAAGGTGCAAAATGATTGCAGAAAAACCATATGTGAATAACATCAGTTTCTTTACATGTAAAGTCAGTAAAGGGGACAGGAGGGAGATCATGGACACTTTCACCCAGGACTGGAGATCTGATGGGTCCCGGTGCTCTGCAAAAATGTTTTGTATATATTTTTCTTCTAACAATTGACTACAATCATCCCCGGATCCCGGGTTTTTCCTATGGCCATGTGTCAAATTTTTTTCTCTTCACTCACAACTTGCTGCCTTACCATTAATATGTTAATAAGATCTTACTAATTTAGGACTCAATTTGATATTCATGCTTAATTATTATTTATTCCACATTTTTTTTTGATGCCAACAAATTAAATATGTATTTTGAGAAGCATAAAAAAGAAATTCTTACAACTACTACTCCTTCACTATTTGCTTATTACAGCGTTTTTTATAATTTCAACAATTTTTTATTCCTTTTCGGGTTGGCAGCCTCCTCAGCTCCTCAGTCAGCAGTTAAGAGCCAAACAATTCAATTTTTTATGTCAACATAATGATGCGAAGGTTCAAATAGACCGAAAAAGCATGTCGAATTTTCCAAGTGCAAAAGCAACGGAAGCAAACGAATTTCCATTCAAATTGCTCGCTGTCGCTATTAGTTTTTCATTTTGACATGCGACTTCTGCGGAAGCTGTTTTGCTGCACGAGAAGCGTCAGAGTAATGGCATAAAATTATAGACTTCACTTGTTGTTACCCCCCCAACACAAAAGCACAAAAAAGACAGCAAAAACAGCAGCAACGGTATTTCGTTTTTGCCCCAGCAACAACTACATACAACGGCGAGCTTGTTTCGAACATCAACAAGCCAACACCCGGCAAGCAAAGTAAACTACAACAACAACACTGGCAAAAGGTCTCACGACAGCGTCAGCACTCCGAAATTCCGCGCGCGTTTTCGTTTATTATGTCTTGCCGTTTTAATAAACCAAAGCATACTTTAAGGCGCAATAGCCGGAGCCAACAGAGCACGCGTAGATTGTTAGGGAAATGAAGCACAAGCAGAAGAAGCTTGGACAGTAACAGCAAGAAAATGTTGGCGCTCAAATTTGGTTTCGCCAATTTTTTTGGAGCGCTAAAAATGTGATTTCGCGTTCTGCACTGTTAAAGCTTTTTTATTGTTTGTTAAAGTCAACTCTAGCTTTACATTTTAGCGCTTATTTCATTGAGAAAACAATAAACTTTTTTTATGCAAAATTAATTAGCGGTAATATTTTCAAGAAAATAATGTAAAAATGGCAACTTTCTAAAACACACTCGTTTATTTGAAAAAAACTCGCATATCAGACAAGTTTAAAAAATTATAGTCAAAAATTTTATTCGTTCGGTCATTACTTTGCAAATATCTCTGAGAACACCGCGTGAAAAATTCAAGTCGAACGGACTTATTCCCATCGACTCCGAAAAAAGCATTAAAGTTTTGAGACTTTTTTAAACGGCTTTAACCTTCATGCTGCTTATATATATTTTTCCTACTTCCATCAGATTATTTTGTGCTTTACTCAAATTTGCATTGCCACCTAAAAGTAATGAAACTGCACTTAACCTCAACTTCCAGGAGAATTCACTTGCTGCAGTTGACTCCTCCGTTCCATAAAGTCACCTTAGTGGCTGTGGCTGCAGCAATCTAACTAACCTTGTGTATTGTGCTGCTTGGGAGCTCTGCTTTCCTCAAACACAACTCGGGCGCATGCGGCGGTGTCTGCCACTTGTGGCACAATAACGTCTACGCCACATCGACATCATAAATATTCAAGGCGCATTTCATCACACGCGTCACTACTGTGCTTTACTGCCATGCACTTGCTTCTTCTTCTTCTGCGTCTGTCAGTTACTTTACTGCAACACAACAACACGACTGTTAAAGGATGATGTCGGTTAATGTCGGCAATTACTTGTGTTGTTTTAGTTGTGTGAGGTGTGTCGGAAGAGTTATGTTGTGGCAGCCAGTAATAAGGTCTTGTGTGGTAAAGGTAATACCAAAAGGTGTATAAATATTGTGAGCTTTTGGTTTTTTTGAGGTATTTGTTGAATGATTTGGGTTGCTTAAAATTAATAATAATATACATAAAAGTAATATTGAAGAAATTTGTTGTTCAAGTACTTGTTCTTTAAGGGCCTAGAAACTGTGGAAGAATACATAAAAAACATGAAAATATGATAACTTCGGAACACCGAAGTAATACCCTTCACAGGTGCATTCTTATAGCATAAGAGGGTATAAAAAGATCTTTTTATTGATTTTAATCGGTCACTTTGAATGACAGATTGAAAAGTCCCCGGTCTGACACATAGATGGCGCTATTAAAATCGATATGACTTTTTAATCGATTATCAAATTAAAAATCGTTGTGATTTTTAGTTAGCCCTAACCTTACAAAAGGCGGGTGTATAAATTTGACAGCTGTCAGGTCATTAGTTAGTAAATTATATTATTTTGAGTGAAGCAACTTTTGTTATTATGGAAAAAATGAATGAAGAAGAATTTCGCGTGTTGATAAAATATTGCTTTTGGAAAGGAAAATATACAGTCAAAGCAAAAACTTTGCATCATGACGAGTTTCCAGACACTTTTCCAGAAAAATTCACCATCAAAGGTTAGTAAACTATGTTTAGACGAGGTGAAATAAGCGCCGAAGACTGTCAATGCAGTGGACGCCCAAAAGAGGTTGTAACCGACGAAAACGTCAAAAAAGTCCATTAAATAATTTTGGGTGACCGTAAAGTGAAGTTGTCCGAGACAGTAGAAACTTCAAGGATATCAACTGAACGTTTACATCATATCATTCACGAATAAGTGGGTACGAGAAAATTCTGTGCAAATGGGACTGGAAAAATTGTTTGGAAAACTTGGAGGGTGGTTATGATCAGTGTATCACCCTTGAAGGGAAGTTCTTCTCCTTCTTTATTTGCGTAGATACCGCTTACGCGGTTATAGCAGAGATTACAACAGCGAATGAATGTTTTCTTCCTTTCATTGGGGATATTTTTTACGTGGCGGGCCACAACCCTGGAGAGAAGGGAACTATGTTGCATCATGACGAATATATTAGGCCGGGGACTTTTCAATTAACTTGTTACTTTATAGCATCTAAGTAATTTCCTACTGGGTGTTACAAACCTGTCCAGGGAACGTTTTGTCCGGATGATTGAACGATATGGATTTAAAAGCCTGTCGAGCAGTTTAAGATTGTATTATAAAAAATGCTGATCCTTTAGTAACTCTCCGATAAAGAGCTCACTAATAAAAGTCTACGTGAGTTTCGGTCACTCTCTCTTACCCTCACCTTTGAACATATCAATAACAACTCCGCCGAAAAATGTTCCCATTACAAAAAAGATTCAAAGAATATAAACTGATGTTGGAGCAAAATTACTTTTAAAGCCCTTCAAAAGCATTCCTCGTGAATACGTCGAGCAAGCAACTCCGTCAACATAAAGAAATTAAACTTTTAACTAGTTCGTTACTTATGCGCGATGTAGCGTTAAATCCTTTCGGAGAAGGAGGCTAACAACTGGCAGCGAAATGCCAACTTGCAACAGTTGTTTCAACAAACTGCGACGACAATTGTGAATACTATCAACAACCAACAGTACTTACAATGCAAAGGCTAAATTTTAGCAGTTTCTGACGGTTTCTTAAACAGACTGGCTTTTCATTTGACGCAACAGCAAACTGATAATCAACGGTAGCGGCTTATAGTTCGCGTGCATTTGTTAGCGACTTTTAGACGGTTTTATTTATAAACTACATATATAATATACATATATTTTTTTTTTGGTTTGAGGAGAACACAAACTTTTTGATGAATTTCAGCAACTTTTGACGCCGCGCCGTTGCGAATTTGTGGCAGCGCCAAATAAGCTTAAAGTGGAGTGAAGAGCATTACAGCAACCGGCTGAAAGAAAAGCTTAATTCATAAAGTTTTGCTGGCGCGAGCCAACTTCAATTGTTAGCTGCTCCCGACTGAATGCCTTCAACTGACGAAGTGAATGAGTACAGCGTAAGTTGAAATGCAAGTGAGTGAGCGGTGCAGGGTGGGCGGTACGTGCGGTTAATGCAAGAATGATGATAAAAATCCAAAGTTAATTTGCTGCAGCAGTGGAGAGAGTAATATAAATTTGATTTGTTCAAGCAAAGAAGTTGGAGTTTGATGCTTGGAAAAAAATTAAAATGAAGTTTAAACGCCTTAGGCTGTTTGCTTTGCGCTTTGTGTCGTTCTTTTCACAAAATTAATATGTCTGAAACTTTAGTTCATATCAGAAAATTAAGGCTAATGCCACTCAATCTTACTAAATTTTACAATTGGCTATTTTTTTATACATGTTTTTTGGATTTTGACAGCAGCTACTTGATTTATACTCAGTTTGGTTTATCATTTCATAATAAACAGACTAACTCTGGAACAGCGTTTGCAAATTATAGACAGCCAACGGGTCAACTTTGCATTTCAGAATTTTTTCAAATGATGGCATGGGTGCGTGTGGCTCTGAGTCCAACCCCGAAAAGAGAGCTTTCGCAACCTTTCTGGCTACCGCCCCTATTTTGGACGTTGTCGTTTGGCTTGTCAGCTACGTGTTTGATCGCAAACGCTGGGTCCGAGGAGACTGGATCTTTAGGTTGAACTTGCTCTGGAGTCAACTACTTATGCCGACCGCCGCCTTGTATCACGCTTTAGCCTCTATCTCCCCGTTGCTTGGCTTCTTTCGTCGCCCTCTCTTGATGCCTGAGTTCCAACCCTCGATCACTCGTTCAGGAGATCTCAGAAGCTCTTCTTCGTTACAGTTCACAGCGCCAGTCCGAGACGTTTGACGAATTGGATGACAATACACAGTGCGATATTTCTGTAGGTCGTAACTCGCTACAAAAAGTGGTCGAAAATTGGGACTCTCAGCTGGAAGTTGTTCAAGTCAGTTGCAGTGGTTATATGGCCGGAATCATATTTTAAAACATAATGGAAAGTCGTTATCTTTATAATAGAGCTGAAGTCTTTGCTATAGCATTAAGTTATATTATATTTTTGCTTGAAAACCACATGTCTAATAAAAACACCCTTTATAAGTAAACTAACGAGCGAAAGAAACTGCTTGAACACACACTCCGAATTTCTAATTTTCCGACATTTTGTGTAACCAAATGGGATTAAGATTTTGCTACTTCATTTTTATACTGTTATGTTGTACACCATTTTCTCACGTAATTGATCGAAAATTATTTAATCCCATTAAATTTTATTTGCTAAAATTCCGCAGGCAAGCAAAATGCGAAAATTGTCGAAAAATGCCGCAAATTCATGGCTTGTTGCCACAACAAAGCAATATATTCATTACTTTCACTACACCGTACTTGCCACGGCTAATGTGGAGCTGCCGCCAAGGCGTATGCTTCGATTGCTTTTGCTGCAGCAGCGTGTATGAATTTAAATTTGCCGTGTAGTTGAGAACTCGTATTAAAATCATATGAAGCACCAACTGATTTGCATTCATTGTCCAAGTGTTGGATTACAAGAAAAGCGTTTGCTGCACCTGTGGCAGCACGAAATGTGCATACACACTCGTTCGCATGCATGCGCAACAAACCACCGTTGTTTGTGCGACACATCCTGGCATCCGTCGGCCGCAGTGTCCTCGGCAGTCTATTCAGTTCGTCTACAATGTAGTTACTGAGAACGTAACGTGTTAATGCAAATTGCCACAATAGCTATCAGCTGGTGCGGGTAGCGTGGCGTATTATATCGTTACAAGGATATGAGCAACACGTTCGAAGTGTACGTTGGATGAGTGTAAGCGGCAAAAGCACAACAAAAATGTGCCCAGCTGTCATGGCAATTCACACTTGCATAAACTCGGAGCCTTGCCAATATGCCGTGCTCTCTTCCCGCATCGCTTGACTCGAGCTGTAGCTGGGTACTACTGGAAGTTGTGTTGCTTCTCAGGCGTCCTGCAGATTTGCTGCTCCTTTTTCCACTTCGTTTCGTAAGTTGCCAATGATTGTTCGATACGCTTTTGCCGCAAATGACATCCTGTCGCAGCAGTTAAGCTTTCTGCCCGAACATACTACAACTGCAGATTGTCATTGTTATGGCTTTTTATTGTAATTCTTGTTGTAATTGTATGGATATACTGCTCACAACAACAACAACACAATGGCGCTGAGCAATCGCCTGCAGCACTTGAGTGTGTCTGAAAAATTTTTCACATACAATAGCGCACCCTTTCTGTAAGCGATCCTACTTTCATTTATGGCGAGCGCAATGCGAAGAGTCTCCTACGAACTGTAGTCGTAAAACTGCCGTGGTGAATAAACTACCTACATACATACATACACACATATGTACATATTTCAGCCGCTCTGTCTCAGGAGGCACCTTTTTGCTATGCCTTTTTTCGCTTGTTCTTATTGTTGTGTTTTACGATACTCTCAAGTGATTGATGCGATTGTGTTTTAGGAGGAGTGTTCGGTTGCGCAATTCGTGTAAATTCTTTACATTCGAGTAGCTTCGCCGACTTGAACGAGCAGCTAAAGCGAGGAGCTGCTTTAAAACCGTTGGGCAATCAGGTGGCAGCCAAGCAACAATACAATTCTCAATGGACGTAATTAACTGGAGTGGCTCTGTAATGCTATGAATATCAATATGGCGAACTTGAAGCGCAAATACTTTAGAGCAATAAGATTTCGGAACGTTCGAGGTATTACATAAGCTTGAGGATTAAAATTACAAATGTTGTATTGGTAAGTAAGCTTTTAGGAAGATGGAGGCATGTATAGAAGTTCACGCAAGTGAGGAGAATTCTCTGATTACCAATCACATGGGAGTGGACAGAAATGATTCTTTTACGTATGGCTCAAGCAGCTCACGACTTCCGATCGTAGACCAAGTATCCTCTGGGCAGCCACTATAATCGCGAGCAACACTTTGTTTAACTCAGTCAAATCAAAAAGGCTTAGTAAAGCTCCTGGGTTGATAGTTGTAATGTATTTTCTCCTTCTCACTCTTTTTTTACGATTGCGGGGCAATCCAGGAGTATATGCTCTGGTATCTCTATTCTTTGGTCGCAAAACCGACATTAATCTATGAAACAGTACCGTAATTTGTGCAGATGACAGCGCAGCCTCCAGTGATCTGTATAAAAACCCACAAGCTGTCGTGGTTTGTTTATGGAAAGAGTTTATTTTACCGTATTGTCGAGAGCCCAAGGCAGTTGTTGCCAGTGGCGCCTTCTACTGATCCTTTTTTCTTTCCGAAGCTGCTCACGTAAAGTGTGGGAGACCACAGCGAAAAACGTTTCCGGTCCTATAGGACTGGTTGCTACAGCTTCTTTCGCCAGGAGTTTGGATAGAAATTTCTCTGAACTAACTGACGAGTTGGAAAACTCGAGTGATATAAAAAAGGCTTTCACACGATCGTCCGCACTTACAGATTCTTACAAAACTTATAATGGAAATTCTGGAATAAAAGTTTTCATGAAATTTCAAAGAAGGAAAGCTTGGTGTCCAAATCCAACCCATTGTCAAAGCCATAAATATTGCTAAAAAATATTCCCAGAACGTCACGGCTTCTTTATTTATTAGCACAGCACACAAAATACAGTAGAGTTAAAGTTTAAATTGCAGCTTTCGTCGAAGCTCGAATGTTTATATGGCGATTCGTTAATATCGCCAGGATCAGCTTTAAACTCCGTAGTCTGTAGTCAACCAATCATCCGACCTATTCAACATATTCTAGCCATAAATTTTATTTACAACTCACAAAACCACGCCCATCAAAGGTCATTAAGTGCCGTACTTAAGCAGAAAGCCGAACCGTTTTATGGCATGCAAATAAAACGGCAACAACAATGCGGCAATAACATAAATAGCTGGGAATACCAAAAACCAACTGTCAACGACAGGTACGAGCAGGCATAAATGTCTTCACACACACACCACATATATATATATTATGTACCTAGGTGTGTGAGCGAGGTCGTTGTAAAGTAGAAGCGGCAGTGGCGGATAGATAGCATGGACGTAATGGGGCAATGAAGTGCGTCCAGGATAGCCCAATTTGCCAACTTTGCAATTTAATTGCGTTCCGGTAGTATTTACAAGTAGATACAGCAAATCATGGACTCGAACTCGCCTCGTGCGCCAGAGATTCACAATTGCGATTGCCTCAAATACTACAGTCAATTGATGGACGGCGAAGGACGGTTGATGCCAGCGACTGGCGGGGAGGCAAAGTGGCTGAGTGGCAAGCAGTGTCAGCTGAAATTACGGTATATATGTGGTAGTGTGTACATATGTATGTGTGTTTGAGTGCAGAGCCTGTTTGCTGTAGCATTTTCATCCCCTCACCGCTGATTTGGTGGCGCGCAAAAATAGAAATGCGTAGCTATTAGTAATCAAGCGCTCCAAGGACAACAAACAGCATAAAGGCAACGCCAGCATAGTTAGACAAATACCTAGGGGAGAATAAAAATAAAATGAGTCCTATTGATTTTCTCGAGTGATGATTCTTTTATGCCATTCCATGCGCTTCATTTACTCTTTGTTTTAATGCTGGCAACGCCACCAACGGCCACGGTCAGGAGATGACAAATAGGCGTAAAGTGTGCGCACTCGATACGGTTGACCAAGCGAAAGCGCCTGAATTTATACCGCACAATTCAATTGAATTGTTGATTAGCGGAAACGGAAGCGGCGCGACAGTGAAGTAAAACAACAACGACAGCAAAAGCGAAAATGTGGAACAGACAGGAAATTGAAAATATTTCACGAGCATTGCTGCTGTTGTTGTTGGGTTGGGGCGAGAGCAAACGTCATGCGAGACACAAAATGAAAATAATCCAAAGTTGATAAGGAGTCGGGGCGGCTGAAAGCGAGTTGTGTAAGATTTCCATTCCGTTAATGGCGGCCGGAAAGCACAGCACACTTCGTCATGAAGAAGGAAAGCGCAAAGACGCTCGGGCAGATACCGGAAAGAAATATGACCGGGATTATGCATGGTTGCTGAGCGCGCAGAAATCTTTTGGGGCCCACCACTTTATCCCGGATTCCTTGCATGAGCAGGCAATTAAGTGATGCGCCGTCCGCCTAAAGCTCAGGGGATGAAAATGCAATTTAAATTGCCGCTTATGAAAATGTGACTGTATTGGGATAGAGGATGGAAACAGAATTTTATTAAGAAAAGAAAAATTATAAAATATGAAAGGACGCTTTTGTGGTGTTAAAAGGTATAATCACAACTTTAATTGGTTATAACTTGGGGCTAATTTAATTCATCGCCAAAATATGACTTAGATGATTCAATGGCTTATTTTTTAAATGAATACCCTTCATAGTGGGAGGAAAATGATAAGATGAAATAAAATTTTTTCTATTGTAGCATTTCGCCTTTTCAGCGAAAATCCGACTTAATTTTTACTTCGAAATTTTTATTCCAACATCGAATATGTCTTTTGACTCACAACTAACCTAACCATTCACCTTACCTAACGACTAAAAGGCGTTTCACCTCCTGAAACGTTTACGAATAAAACTTTCTCCACTCGCATATGAGAACAAATTAGTCATCCCCCCTTCAGAAGGCTTCAAACGAAAAATGCATACATAAGTAAACACATTTAAATCTTTATTTACTCGTAATTAAATATTTTCGCCATTACTCAGTCGTAATTGCCCACACATTTATCGCTTAATAATTTAAACTTAGCTACGGCACATCACGTGACTACCACTTCTTCTTGTGCTAAACACCCACCGCATCTAGCTTTAACAACAACAATTACAAAAACACAAACAACCGCTCAACTAATGTGGCACATACTTATTTGGTCTAATGCGCGGCATAAAAGAGTAATTTTAGAAAATTCTTATGCGGCGCACACGTTCCCCGTTTGAGTCATAAATTTCAGTTTTTGCACGCAGCAGCATAAATTTATTTATAACAATTGCTGATTCCACATTTTTTGCGTGCGCGTATCACTATAAATACCCCTGGCGAGGAACTGAAATAAATATCTCTGCGAGCATAAACTTATGTATGTAGGTATGCGCGTATGTCAAAGGGATCCTTTTAAAAATCCGTTAAGCCGAAATTTATGCGTCGCATAAATGACAAATGAAACATTACCGCAGGCGAAATGAATGTGTGGATTTTATTAATGGGCTACTTAAAAATTGTGGAATTCTTTTGGCTCCGAAGAAGTATGTGGCCTCTAAGAGCGTAGAGTTGGCAGAAGTTTAAGTAATTTTAAACCGGCAATATTCATTTATTTTAACACGGTATTAAGTGACTATGAAAATTGAATTATTAACGCTTACCATTAGGATTTTAACCGAAGCAAATAAAATGCTTAAGGAATATCAATTCGTACATACCTGAAATGAGAAGAAAATGTAATGAGAATATTAATAAATTATAATATTAAGTAGAATAAAACAATTGGCTATTAAAGCCTTTTCACACACCCAAATTAATTTAGTACAATAAGATTATAATTGAAAAACCAGTTTATCTTTTCTCAGAACCGGCTAATCGATTAACAATAGGTTGAGTAACGATCAGCTGTTATACTTGCTTGTGTTTTTCTTTTAGTACTTTTTTTATGATCAAACTTCATCAGCGGTTTGCTATTCTATCAATGGATTTAATCAAATTTACAGTGTGGACAACAACGTGCAGAGCAGCATTCCAATTTCAGCTCAATTTCGATTCAATTTAGTATTAATTTACTACATTAAGAATTTTATTTTGTATAGTAAATCGATCTAAGTGAGCGCTTTGATCGAATAAAGGCCGGTTAATGACCAATTAATTGCTGTACGAAAAGGTATCTTGTTTTCAGAATAACAATAACAAAATCGGCTTTAACTATATTTTGGTTATCGTCGCTCAAAAGTATGTATAAGGTCTATAAACAGTCAAATCATACAGCTCATGTAGTTCATACTAGAATGATGTTTAATAAAATAACCAGAACTTAATGATTTTTTTTTAACGTCATCTTAATTGAGCAATTAAGAGATTTTTGTAAATTGAACTCTTATTTTTTCCCAATTCATTATGCTATATAATATATTATAGATAACGTTATAAGTATTTAATTAACCATCAATTTAGGTCAACGAAAAGCTGTGACCTTAAGTGTCGACTAATATTCCAGTTTTCACAAAAAGTTCAAGGCATTGTCAGATGTTGACATGTGACGCTGACATTAATTATACCAATTGGATTCGGACTGGTCCATATAAACTACGCGCGGAAACTGAATCATTGCAATGTTTTTCAACTAAGTTGGGTCATTTTTATTTTTCGTTTAATAGTCAATTATAGTCTAGACAGACGGCATTGTTAATCCAGACTAACTGCATTAATTCGCATTAATTCAGGAGTTAGTGAAGTTAAACTCCGTTGATAACTCCCAATTAATCCTCAAAATTGTAGAGAGTTAGTTGCAGTTTCGTTGGCTATTGTTAAAAATTACCAATTGTAATCCCACAACACTGACAGCTGATTTTCAATAACAAAACAATAAGTTTTATGTTACGATGTTATGAGTATTAGTTAAATTAATAAAAATAAGAAGTCTATCATGATATGAAGTGTCACATCAAAAATTTGGATCTGATTGAGTGCGCAGTTAATTCGGGTTAACGCTGCCGTCTGTCAAGGCTATTAGTGTATATTGGGCAAATGTTAACAAATAGTTTGCTTGAAATTTTGATTTGGGATCACGGCTACGAAATCGTTAAAATCTTTCACACATGTTTTGAGGAGTCTACTTCAGTCCTAACACAAGTATTTGACAGTGACGAAGCATTCAATGAAGCTCTAGAGGACATCGAAAACTTGACTCTTATGAGCGGTCAACTCACCTCTCGTAATTATGATAGCGTTGGAAAAGTAAAGGAAACAGAGTGTGAAAATCAAAGAGTTAACAGAGAATCCCAACATATCTTATGGATCGACTTAACACATGTTGGTTAATGTTTTGGGTCTTAAGTGAGTTAATGACAACGTGGATAGTGGCCCTAAAAGAAAAGTTTGACCAAGTAGAGTGATAAAAAGACGTGAGTTCATAAACATCCAACAATCTAGCGAATGGCGCTCCAAAAATTAGCAAAAGTCGAAAATTAATTACAATCGGTAAATAATAAATGTCATGGTCAACCTTTTCTTTGGTTAAGTCAAAGTTTGGAACAAATGTTTAATAGGAAATACTACTTGCACATTTTGAGACATTTTCGTGAAACAAATTGGTTTTATACTACAGGCTTTGGCCGACAATGCGTCGCCATATTCTAGCATAATTGGGGCTGACATTTAGGACAAGCACGTAACGGCAGTCATCATTCACACATCGTATTCGCCAGATTTGGTTCCTTGCTTACGAAACGGAAAAATCCGTTTCGGCGAACGCGCCATAAGTCCATTAAAAGTCATTTGCTGAGGGCACTGAAGGCTGTAAGCCTCGGCTGAGATGACTTATAACAAGTGTATGGAAAATTGGATTAGAAGTTAGAATATTTGTATTGCCTTAGAGCCTTTTTTGAAGGCGATAATAAAGATTTGTATTAAAATAAGCGGAAATGTAGTTTAATTGATCAGTCTGGGTAACATTTGATCAGATGATATTACGACCGTATTAAAGACAGTGAAGTAAGAATCCATCATCACTTGTTGTTAGAAAAACAATGTTGAAGTAACAAAAACTACATATTATGTTAAAGTGACAACATTATTAGCATTCAAATCTCCCATAATTGTCTGATTCCAACAACTTAACGCATATTATTTAAATGATATGAAGTTGTGATGGCGCAAACCTGTCAACACAATAATTGGATTAAAATAAAAATCATATAAATAACACTAAAGCACTAAGTATGAGCTCACAGAGGAGGAATATACTTGTATATGTATGTTTATATTTATGTGTGAATTCCCCGCATTCATGCCATGGAAGCCATTATACGACTGCTTGAACGCTTAACCAGCTCTTTGCGGCACTGCAAAGGAAACAACAACAACAACTACATGTGTGCAGAGGGTGACAACTTCTCTATTTACTATTATGTCACAGACAAGCTTTGGCTGTGTGTTGAATGCAACCATGCAAGTTGAAATATGAGTGTCAGTGCGGAGTAAAGTACGAGCAAATAAAAAGTCAAGTGGCAATAAACTGCTTAAAAAGTAACGACAAAAGTTACAAAAACCCTTCTGAGTATAATGGGAGAACACATAAATACAACGACATGCTTACATATATACACATACACATATATTACTTGCATGCGGAAAGAAATATTAGACCGAACTTGAAAATTCGCTTTGGCCACCAGAGAAGGTTAAGGTTCTAAGGCACATACATGCACGCTTACATACATATTTGCAAATGTAGAAAAGCTGCTTAAGTGTTTGAATGGTGATTTCAAAGTGATAATGACTGGCTGTACAAGCGAAAGCTTAGCTTCTTGCCACCACATGAAGAAGGAAAAGGAAATATTTTAGATGTCATGCACAGCTCAAATATGACGGTACATTATAGGAATATATGTATATACATATGTATATGGCTGCATGTTTAGCCAACAAGTTGCAGTTGCAAACTCGACACCGAGGAATTAAATCTCTTAGCCACTGCATACTTTTGTGCGCCAACTAAAGCCATACGATAATGAAATGCTATACCCTCAAGCGTAGCGATTTCTAAGTTTTTAACTAAACTTGCATGTGGAGTTCGTACATGTGTATGTGTGAGTGGCTTGTAACTTCGTAAGATGATTAAATTTTCAAAGTCTCTAGAAAATGTGGCGGCTTTCATATGCTTCTTCGGGAATACTTAAATAAATATGAGTATTTGTGCATATTATGCGGAAAATTTTGTACGAGAAACGTGTGCATATTATGGCAGACTAAAATAGTTGAGTCTTAGGCAGAATAGTGAACATTTTCTAAAAGGATTATCCCACTCAATCGAACATTTTCAGACAAAAAAACATAGATACGTCATACTTCTTTTTCTTTACTGGCGTAGACACCACAAATGCGATTATAGCCGAGCTCACAACTGCGCGCTACTCGTTTATTCTTTTTGCAATGTGGTGCCAATTCGAGATTCCAAGCGAAGCCAGGTCCTTCTCCACTTGGTCCTTCCAAACGGAGTGGAGGTCTTCCTCTTCCTCTGCTTCCCCCGGCGGGTACTGCGTCGAATACTTTCAGAGCTGGACTAGCTTTCGTTCCATTCAGGCAACATGACCTGGCCAGCGAAGCCGCTGTCTCTAATTCGTTGAACTATTTCAATATCGTCATATATCTCCTACAGCTTATCGTTCCATCGAATACGATATTAGCTGTGACCAATGCGCAACGGACCATAAATCTTTCACAAAACCTTTCTCTCGAAAACTCGTAACGTCGATATTGTCATCGTCCATGCCTCTGCAGGGCGGGAATAATGAGTGACTTATAGAGTTTGGGTTTTGTTCGTGGATAGAGGATTCTACTTCTCCATTCTGAAGAAAGCAGAACTATAGATATAGAAGATTCTACCTGCTCAATTAAGTTTTGCAGTTCGAATTATTTTCTCAAGCAGCAGATTGAAGAAGTCGCATGATAGGGAGTCGCCTTGTCTGAAACCTCGTTAGATATCGAATGGCTCAGAGAAGTCTTTCCCGATGCTGACGGAGCTTTTGGTATTTGGATTTTGGTGGACTTTACACTTTACATACTCTTAAAACGCTCGATAGAACCTTATATGCGATGTTTATTTATTTATTTAGAGACTTATCTCACGGTAAAAATTACTTGTTTTCATTTATGGACTTGAGGTAAATTTAAGCAGAAAAATCTTTATCGTCGTAAGAATTTTTTTTTTTTTTAAGTTATGTTGGAGATCAGGCAGCGAGCTTCTTCGAAAAGATTGAAAAAAATGTTATTTCGGACATGGAAGTGGATAAAACCCAAATTCATGTTAATATTTCAAGAGCTCAAATAGGGAAACTTTAACTCATAGTTGATTTCGTAGAATTTTTCATCGTGAAAGATCGGAAGAACCGCCATCTGTATATAATCTTGCCCTAAAAGATGCTTCCTCATGTTGAGGCGAGAGATTTTTTCTCTCATCATAATTTTTTTACACTTTACTCTGTCATCACCAATTATCTTTTGAATTAAGACGGGAAATTACTCAAAATAATGAATCTGAATTCAAAACTCAACAAATAACCAATCCAAACAACTTTATACAAAAAACCACACTGTAGTCTCGCAACAAAAGGTG
Organism: Bactrocera correcta; assembly: GCA_027475135.1. Taxonomy (NCBI): domain Eukaryota; kingdom Metazoa; phylum Arthropoda; class Insecta; order Diptera; family Tephritidae; genus Bactrocera; species Bactrocera correcta. Next base: position 134,164,837 of record CM050325.1, on the reverse strand, counting down.
ACCTGAAACGAATGCTTTGAACAACAAAAAACGAAAATTCAAAGCATTAAGAAAGCTTTCATCATGCGCTTAGAGCTTTGTCATACCCAGAGATCATGTGAGACAACAAAAGACGTAGTAACATCAACAGAAGTACAAAGCTAAACACATTTAACGGTACAAAATTATTACTATATACAATAAAAATGCTTTGTGCAAGCTCTCGAAGTAACGGATGTGAAAAGGATTTAACTGGCTGCCATACGTCGTGGGCTATCTTCAACAAAACTAGAGACCGCAAACGTTTTAACGTGACATAAGCGGCCAAGACTTTCGTTGAGTAGAATAAAATGTTGAGAATGATTATGATATCCACAACAAACTGACACACACAAATGACAAACTGACTGACATGACTTAGTAAGCCTCAACAGCAGCACAATGATGCTTTCACGCTGCACTCGCCGTCATAAGGCGAAATCCACACCGCCTTCTTGACATTTAGACTACTCGATGGCGGACAGCTCGAAGATAGAGAATATATGTATGTAGGTAGGTAGGTAGTAATGGGAGCACATTGTCATTATCACGTGCAAGGAGTCCGCCAGCTGGAAAAATGAGACTAGCAAACATAAGGTAATGGACAGGATGAGCAGAAGCGCAAAGGAATAGCGAATGGCCGCGTTTAAATGAGTTGAATTGGCGCACCGGAAACAGGAAAGCTTACTGTTGTCAACGTCGACATTGCAAAAACAGATATGCAACCTAAATACTCACGCCAGCCGCCGCACACACACACACACACACACGGCCATGGCGCACGCACCCACTGTCGCTAGCAGCACACTTTTGTAGCAAGCATTGTGCCTGACGTAACGGTGTAAAGGACACGGATAATAATAAGGCTCGTTTGTTTGAATGGCACTAAAGCAACGCTGGGTTAACGCGCAGGGGGTGGTCTGTGGAAGGGGGCAGCATTGCAAAAATATAGCCATTGTGGCTTTGTGTGTTTGTGCGGCCTTTCATCGCAATACAAATGCTCTGATGAGTGTGGTTTTAGTTGGCAACTGGCAATGAAAGCTCGTTAAAGCAAAGGACAGCGTCTGATAGATGGACAATACGGCACAACCACACCCACGCACCGGCAGGAAGTTAGACAGAAATATGATGGGCAATTAAGGACAATAAAAGCTTTGAACTTACTATAATAAAGGTGAAACATTACGCATGAATTCATTTGTTGCGAGTGCCGGGAGTGGCGGGTGAATTGTGTGGCATTGTTGAGGTGTTGCAAAGTTAATAAAATGCTCGTAAACGGAATGGATGTTAGAGGGGTAATTCTTATTGTAGGCAATTCGTAGAATGATGTGCAATAACTTTGAAGGTGTTTAATTTTAGAAGAATAAATTGTAGCAATAAAGTACAATATTGAAATGCTTTAAAGGAGGTCGTCTACATTGGACCTCCAGTTTCGGGACAACTTTTGACGATTCATTGCAAAAAATTACGCTAAGAAAACCATATTTGAACCATTTTTTTAACCATTAATTAATTCTTAATCTGAATATAGAAAAGTTTTAATTTTTTTAAAACTATTCCCTTGATCCGATGTGGTCGCCTTCTTGGAAATAGATTTTATTTCCAAAAATTACCAATTTAAAAATAAATCATTCACGAATTCAAAATTCAAATCATTTTCCAAGATATACAGTTCTCTAACGATCCGAAATCGAAGACAGAAAGCTAAGGAATATTTTCTATCCATTTACTCAGACACCTAAAAATGGCGGTAGAACTGAAAGTTGACGAAGAAACCAATAATCTGTGGCCAACAAACGATTGGGATGGGTGTAATGGAGATTTCGCGCTTTCGTTCAGGCTTTTCATTTTGTTTTCATAATTTAAGGCATTTCCTATCATTTAAAAAAAATGTCCCTACATTTTTTGAATCTCCTTAAATATTATTACTAGTTTTCTTTATTGAATTTTTTGCGAAAATTTTTATTTGAAATTTTTGAATTTTACGATTTATTTTTTAGATTTAAGAACATTTTGGAAAGGAAATGTCTAACACTCCTATTCCTTTGTGGAATACAAGAGCAAGGGTATACGAGAACTAGCAATACTGAACAAGAACACAAAATAAATTTGTTCCCTATTTTATTGCCAATGTCCTATTATGTGTACCGGTTTTGTACCTTGTCATTTCATATGATTCAGAAATGTTATGTAGAAATAGGTTTTTCATATTGGCACTATTAACATTTTGTGGACAACTGTAGATATTGTATTGATATGTTATCCAAAATGGTTCGGCTGGAAATAATCGAACAAAAGACATTTCCCGAAACTCTTAATTCGGTTTTCTCGAAACTGTCTTTCTCAAACCGATATTCACAATTTTTCAGGTCCTAATGGACTGGTTTACATGAAACTTTTAGAAGGTCTTTATTTATTTATTTTTTGTTTTAATTTTTCAAGCAGTCGCCATTTCGTGAAAAAAATGTTACAACTTTTCCGTACATGAAATCCATGTCTCTACACTAGAATACCCCTCTCAATGTTTATAATCCGATTAAAAAAGTTTTTTTTGGGATGTTTTTCAAGATAAAATATACTAAAAATCGAAAAAAATAATCGTTTTCCAAAAAAATACCTCAATCAACAACAATTTCTAGATTATGAAAGTCTTTAATATTTGTTATACAATATTCAATACTTAAAACTCATTTGGGGAAAATGCGTTGTATACATTTTATATATAAATATAAAAAATTACGGGGGGACAGATATCGAGGTAAATAAATATGCTTTCCATCAAATCCCTTATATGTCATATTTCTAGTTCTGCCCACCAATATGTTCCAAAATTAACGTTTACTTGTTTTTCTGAATAAATTAATATATACGAGATGAATTTCAACATTAAAATTCACACAAGTCAAGCTTTTTTCAATCGTCGCAAGGGTGATATGTTAACGAACTTGCAGCTGCTGAGAAACAGTTTCGCGTTTGGCCCACTTCTGTCGTGTGTAATTTCGTATGCAAATTACTTGTCGCTGCTTGCGGTGCAACAGGTAATTGAACTTAAATCAGCTACATCAATGGCAAACGCCAGTGATTCATTTTCTTTCATTATTTAACGCTTATAAGTATTTTTTTTCAGAGCAACTAAATCGTTTCAGTTAGCGCGCTCGCAAATTGCTTTAAAACCGGTTTCACTGACATTTCTGCGCGCTCTCATGCCGCTGCATTGCGTTATATGGACTTTTGTGACTGACTTTGACATAAAGACGACTGATTAAGGTGTTAACAAGCGCATCGAATGAGAATGCTCGCCAAAAAAAAAAAAAACATAAAAAAGTTTCTAATAAAATTCAAGTACGGCAGAAAAAAATATAGGTTTAAAGATTTGTACTACCGTATATTTTCCAACATACTGAAATCAAGTCGTTTATTAAAAAAGCAAATAAGTTTGAAATACTATAACGATGTTGCTTTCTTTGTAAACATCGATATTTCACAGCTCATGCTCTGTTCGAACACTCAGTTTGCTCTTTTTTTATAAAGCAGAATTCGTGCAAACAGCAATTCAAGTTCATTGACAAGCGACCGCGTGTCGCCATATTGGCTGTCATGTCGTACACGAACACTTGCCGCTACCCCCATTCGCCCACACAACACAGCATATGTATTCACACAAACAGACCTGACTGCACTCAGATAGTAATTTAGTGCTTGAAATCGCCATTCACTGATCAGCACCGAATTTGGACACACGCCAATTTCCAGCCGGTTTTGGTAGCTTGTTCTCCCGGACCAAAAAACAACGCCGCTATGACTTAATTCATCAACGCGAGTTGACAAATTCTACTGCGTTTAGGCTTTTACGCATTTTAGTTGCTGTACGATATAAATTATTAAGTTTTTTTACAGAAAAAATTAAAAAAAAAATAAATAAATAAAGAAAAAAAATGTAAAAATAAAATTAAATTAAAACTCTGCCGTTCTTAAAAGCTGGTTTAGCCAGTTTAATCTTTTGAATGAAAAGCATTATGACTTCATAAATAAAAAAAAAAAAAACATAAAAATAAAGCAATAAAAATTTCACACTCTTATGCCCGCCACTTAGCATTTCTTATTTGTCTACTTCTTTAGCACTTCAAATTTCCACAAAATTCATGGCACGCCAGCCATATTAACAAATTTAGCAGCTTAAATCGTCAATATTTGTTTCGAGCATTTTCGGCATAGTCAAACTTTAAGTGCATACCAATTCTCAGTTTGTTGTATTTGGTATGCAAATATTCTTAAGTTGACAGAAAACATCTGTTGGCAGCTTTGTGTGCTCTTTCAAAATAACAAATTGTAGTTAAATGCTCGTCTGTCTGAAATAACAAAGACTTTTGTTGAATTTTTACTTAGGCGAGAGATATTTTTTCAAGACAATTGCTTATTGGCATAACAACAAAATGATGTCTTAGTCCAAAGCACTAAAGCTGTAGTGGTGGACATGAAAACGACGCCACTATTATGGATTAACGCCAAATAATAGAAACAAATAAAAAACAGAAAAAATCATTAAAATATGTTGAAAATTAGAGGTTGACAACTTATCTCCAATGAAAGTACATTTTATTGATATTTCTGAGGCTTATTTTGGCTTCATTTCTTAACTCTTTAAACGCTTTTAGGAGTTATACCCACTTGCAAGTCAGAAAAGTGAAAATATTTTGTCAATTAAGGTAAAAAGTTTTCCATAAAAAAATTCATTCCGAAGGTTGAGTTTGTATGTCAGCCATGCATATGAATGTCATTGGGTCCGATAAAATATACTTTATTAATATGTGACTTATTTGAAAACATTTTGGATGCCCTTTATCTCCAGGAGCACCTCCAAAAACTATCTTAAAATTATCTCCAACCCCAAAACCAATAAATTTTATTAATACAATGATGAATACAGGTGATGATTTAAAGACTAGTCAAAATTTTTATTTGAACATTATTACGGCTTCCAAAGAAAACTCATTTCAAAGTGGCTTAGAAAATCGAAATGATTATCAAAACCCTATATTGTCAGGGTAATGATTCGTGTGAAATTGCAAGTCGATTGGTTCTGCCGTTTTGGAAAAAATTTCCTCAGCGACTCTGAAAGCAACGTTCCGAGAAAAACACGGTTTTAAGTTGTGAGAGTAGATTACAATAACTTCAAAAACTTCTACAAATGCGCTCAAATCCCCAAAACCACACAAAACAAGTTAAAAATTTCGGTATACTCTCTCGTTCTACCGTCCTATTAGCTTGCTGCTGACATTTTCCAAATTATTCGAAAGAATTCTTAAGTATAGATTTTTCCAGCTTTGGATGAATACAATATAATACGGGGACATCAGTTTGCGTCATGAAAGAGAGCAATGCCATCGGATAGTGGATATACATAATTACAGGGTGACGCAGGAATGGTGCTATAAACCGGAATAATTTTTTCCTGTATGAGTAATCAACTTAGTTTTTTTTTTAATTTGACAGGCTATTATTTAAATATTTTAAAAATAAATGTTCGGGATACCGGAAAGAATGTTTGGATAGTGCAGCGGTTCAAAGCGATGCAGTCCGTCATTAGTGTTCAAAGGGAATTCCGACGGGATTTTGGCGGCACTCCCTCTAGTAGATGGACCATTATGAGATTGGTAAACATGTTTGCCGAATCTGGAAGTATCGCAAGAAGACCGTGTTCATTCGTATGGTTATTGCATCGTCAATTCAGGCAAATCCAAGAGTTTTGTGTAACTTGAAGTTAGCAGACGGTTATAATAACGGTTAATTCACGACGACTTGAAACCGTTTTCGGTACAAAGTTCAAATAAGAAGCTGGTTGAACCCTGTAGATTTGCCAATTCGCCTGGAATTTATCCAAAAAAATTATCGCCGAAGAAGACAATTACTTCACAAATTGTCTGTTTATGCCGTGTTGATCAAGGAAATGTAAAAAAGCAATTTGTCGCAATGGAGTGAATTAAATTCAGAAATAATGCACAAGAGCAAACATCACCCGGAACAAGTCACAGTGCAGTGCGCAGTTTCAGCAAGGTGAAAAAAAATGTTGTACTTACAACTCAAAGTACTTTTTTGCAGATTGACACTTATATGATTTTGAACTTTTGGGGAGATCCACGTGGAGTCCCATTGATAAAAACAAATGGTAATCGGAAGGTGCCAAGTCTAATGAATGCAGGTAGAATAGCAGCTCCAATGTGATGCAAAAATAATTTTCTTTCCTGTTTTTAAAGCAAAGTTTCATTCAAATTGTGTGGCACCCATTTTTCACGCATTTGGATCTTTTCATAGCTTTCAAACGGTCTGAAGTTGTTTGTTATGCAACATTTAACTTGACTGTCATTTGCTTTTGACTCAAAGTATCATCTTCATCCAATACTGCTTGCAGTTCGGCGTCTTCACACTTTTTTGGTGGTCTTCCACGTTTTTTAATTCTCACATGAAAATTATTATCTCTGAACCGTTGAAACCAATTTTTGCATGTTGTTTCTGAGAGAGCGTGATCACCATATGTCTCGATGCGAGTCTGCAGCTTTTTCCTCAGATGAAAAAAACAAAGTTATGCTTTCCGTAAATCATCACTTTTTATTTAATCATGCTAATATTAATATTAAATTATTATCTGTTAGCTCATACTTAAAATTAAAAGTGATGATTTGCGGAAAGCATAACTTCTTTGTTTTCATTTGAGGAAAATGAAAATGCTCATACTTAAAGCTAACAGATAATAATTTAATATTAATATTAGCATGATGCATAATGCAATAAAATTTACTCATAAATAATTTCACGCCACTCTTTCTCATAAAAAAGAAAATTAAAAAGAAAAATCGCTGGATTTACAGCTTTTACAAAAAAGTCAACGCATTGTGTATATTAAAAATTGCAGACTGTGGCCACAGAGTATATTTATTCGTCGTTTGCTGATGTTTTATTAAATTCAATAAATATTCTTTTGGTTAACGGCCGAATAATTCAGCGCTACTGATTTTCCGCGCCATTGGCAAGGTGGCATGCAAAAGCTATGCGAGCAATTTTATTTCACATGAATTTGCCGCCAGCCATTGCCGCGATTCGACATGTTGCGCGCTTACAGCTGAAAAATTTGTCATCGCTGATGGGTTTTTAATAATGTTTTATTACGACAGACACTTAAAAAGGGGTATGGGCATATGTTATGTTGTTACAACGAATTTATTGGCTTGATGGACCACAGCCGAAGGGCGAGTTGGGCAGATTTGATTGAGTTTTTATTCAATTTAAAGTAGGCGTGTAAACTGCACTTTTTGTGTGATGGTTCACAAGTGTGTTATTATGAAATACTATAATATATATTGGATAGTTGAAAAAGTCTTTTCGTATTTTGTCAATAGATGGCATTGTAGTCGTATATCTAAGTGTCATACCATATAGTGTTGGAAGGTTGAAATTTAACCAAAAAAAAAAATTCAAATTCGGGGATGTTGAAAAAAGGTGAAATACGAAAAAACTTTTTCGACTACCCAATATATACTACGTATGGAGTATATATCAAATTCTATTAAGACTTGCATATAATTTTTGAACTTTTACTGATTATTTTTGTTTAATCTTCTGTTATGACTTATGCATTCCATTGAAAGGAAGAGGTATGTTAGGTATTTCTTAGTCAATTCGGTTATTTATACCAAAAACTAATACCTACACAATTGTCTAAAAATATGCCGCCAAATATGTATTTTTATTATTTAAAAAATAAAAATTTGATAAAAAAATTCTTGTCAGAAGTGGGATTCGAACCCACGCCCTCAGAGAGGACCAGAACGCTCCGTATAACTCGCTTAGCGAGCAAGTTTGTTCACTTGAGTCTGGCGCCTTAGACCGCTCGGCCATCCTGACACATAATATTACTTCAACCAATGTGCTAACCACTGCTGAGCACTAGCCTCTAATGTGCTGAGAGTGAGAACAGTGAAGTTAGAAACAAATGATCAATGTACAGAGAGAGAGAGAGAGAAAGAGGGTGTAGACTAGCAATAGAAAAAGAGAAAATGTATGAAGTGGGAAGAGAATTACAACGACAGGTGATGATCGAAGCAAAATATTCTAACAAACGAGCCCTATGTTATTACTAAAGTATGTAGCCGTAAGTAATTGTATAATCTGAGTGGATTATTGTGAGCGACGACTAATGGCGAAACTAAAATATGAGCATACTAATCGTAAATTAATAAATTTATTTGTTTGTGCCATCCATCTTACTACAAATTATCATTATGGGCTTTCATATTCATTATTTTACAAATAAATTATCTTTGCCTTCAGGCGGATTTCAACAACTTTGGATTAAGGCAAATTATTTGTGTACACTGGTGCGTGCTATGGAGCTTTACTTCCTAAATTTACGATATACAAATTTATTGCCTCCACTTACACTTGAAAGTCTTCGAAGCAATACAAGTTGCATTTTATCACAATTTCCAGCAATTACACTAATCAATTATCGCAAAGCTTTTGAGCCGCTTATCTAATCACAGCTGGCAGCATCCAAGCAAAGCATATGCAGTCTGTTTGTATGTGTATTGTTCCAAAGCATTGACTTTCTTGTAATGAAATGAATATCTAACGAAACCCACTTGCAATTAAGAAAATTGCACACAATAAAAGACGACAAGAAGAAGCAGCAAAAGCGTAGCTACAGCAGCCACCGAGATACAATGCTGTCTGGGGTAAATGATGAGTGAAATGAGGGCAAGCGCCTTGTACGGCCGTAAAACAATTTAAAGCGAGCGTAATGCCAAGAAGTGGTTCATTGCAAGTGAGCTGGTGCATTGCCGTTGCAACATCGAATGAAGACGCGCCCCACCGAATGCCTACAATTTTATCTCAGATGTTTATACGAGTTGTCGACAAGCTCAAATTAATTACACAACGTTGCGTAAATAACAGAAAAATGAGCGCGTCACAGTTTGAAGCGAAGTTGAATTATTGATAGAGACTTAGATAAAATAAAAATAAAGACATACTAAAAGCGGTCTGTACGGTCTGTAAATTAATTTAAACCTGGTGGTGAAAGTCAGAGAAGTTGTAGAAGTCACCACATAAAAATATCTATTGGTCTCTAACTATATTCCTGCGGAAGACCTGTACAAAAGTATTACCAATTTGATGCTATAGTACTTTTCCATCTTTCTGGTAAGTTATTGATTCTATCCCAAATAAACCGAGCCTTCTTGACAATTACCTTAATAATAAATTTTTGATAACCTGTTGTGATGTGAATCGCATTTCAGTGAGGGCGTTCTCCATCTACCGGATAAAATGGTAGTCAGAAGCGGCAAGGTCTGGATTATAGGGCAGGTGAGCAAAACCTTGCAGCCGCTGTTTTCGAAATAGTTTTTAAACGGTCTTGCAACATGAAGCGTTGTTATAATGAAATCTAATAGTCTCCTGCCAATTCGCACATTCCGGTCGGTTTTCAGCCATCGCACTCTTCAAATTCACGAGTTTTTGTTGGTAGCATTCCACATTTATGGTTTCACTCTGGTTTATAAGCTCGCCCGTCTGACCCCACGAAAAACAGAACTTTACTTTGGTATCATGGATGTTCTATTTTGGCTTTCAAATGACGTTGCCCTCTGACGTTCAAAAGAGTCTTTCAATATCTGTTTCAACACATTCCTTGCTTTGGGATCTATCCGGCTGTTTTTAAATGTATTAACAAGGCTGCTTGAATCAGCTCTTTGAGCTCTCCTCATGTTTGGCAACAACATTTATCAATTAATTCTTTCACTTCCTCCTTTGCAAACTTTTTGGCCGCCCAAAATCACGTTCTACTGCTTCGAAGCCAATAATCCCACTTCTAAATCATGTTTGAGACGTTAGCTTAGCTGAAGCATGCTCGAAACTAACTTCACCCAAAAAAATACGAGGTGTGTTCAAAAAGTATCGCGAATTTTGTGTTTTTTCAAAAATTATTTATTTATTCATGAATATCTATTTTGTCCCCTTCAAAGTAATCCCCATGAGATATTATACACTTGTGCCAACGGTTTTCCAATCTTCGAAGAACTTCAAAAAATCATTTTTTTTATCTTCTTCAGCTCCTCCTTCGATGCTTTATCTCGTCAAGAGAAGCGTAACGTCGTCCTTTCATGGGCCTCTTCAGTTTAGGGAACAAGAAAAAGTCACAGGGGGCCAGATCTGGGGAATACGGTGGCTGCGGCATCATTAGTGTGTTGTTTTTGGCAGCAACGATGTGTGTGAGCAGGGGCGTTATCGTGGTGCAAAAGCCACTTCTTCCACAAATCCGGGCGTTTCTGGAGGATTGCTTCGCGCAAATTACGCGGTAATATTCCTTATTGACAGTTCTTCCCTGTGGCAAGAACTCATGATGCACCACGCCCCTGCAATCGAAGAAAACTATCAGTTACGACTCGCGATACTTTTTGAACACACCTCGTATAACTTTCGACTAAGGTGTTCCTGAAATTATCAAGACTTCAGACTACTTATATTTATGGATTTCAAAAATTTCAAAAAGGGTTTTGTATTCGAAGGCTTTTTCTCCGATTTTGGATCACACATAGGTAGTCATCGTCTAAGTGGGTCTCACCTTTTTTAGGAAAAGCCTCAGTTACGCAAATTAATTAATTTTTCTCATTAACTATATATAAAAAGGAGAACACGCAACAAGTATTGCAGAACCTACTAAGTCATGAAGTCAATGGATGAAATTTCGAAACTCAAAATCAACACTGTTTCTCTTTTACCAAAGGCAACATTATCTGCTAAAACACATTGAATTCGTAATAAGATTGCGTTGGCGGCAAAATTAATAACAATAAAGCATGTGTGGCTGAGAGCAAAGCAATCGTCTGCAACACTTGTCAGCAGCATTGTTCTATGCGGCTTGGATGAGGCTTTTGATACTTTAAGCGGAACTCAGAGAAGCAGCACCACCAAAGCAGTTTCAGTCTGTTATGCCAACGCCGTTGAAATGGAAAACAAGCTAATAACTTGGTTAATACCAGCAACAAAAACACCCAAATATCCATATTAGATTGCTCAAATGCTTGTGAAGCGATACGAGTACGTACTCCACCTATTTCATAACCGTCTGCATCTTCGTGTATGTTCAAGCACATTGTTCTCAACAACAACTTACATATTATATTAAGATGCTTTTCCGCCTCAAAGCGTCTTGGCTACATTGTATTATCGTAGCAATTAGTTGAGCTTGGGAACCCGGCGCTGGCTGATAATCGAACTGCCGCACTGTGTCTGATGCAAGGCTGATAAGACACAGCACAAAACGTTTTATTACAATGAAAACAGTTCATTACCGCAGCACTTGGCCGTACGTATGTACATACCGCTTCATACCGTTAGCTGGTGCCACTAACTCTCACCGTTGCACTGCCAAATGAGCTTCGAATTATGGGCGGTAGTGGGCTAATGGCTAATGGCTGAGCCAACAAACAAACATAGAAATTATGCATTGTCCGAGAGGCAGCGGCGTTGGCTGGCTGCTAGTGGCTGTTTGCTTCTGCAGTGGCAAAGTTTACTTAGTAATTAAGAAAATGACAATTAGTCAAGTGGACGTTTTGTAGACGAAATGAAAGATTAGAAGCTCAGATAGTAATTGCCTGGCCTGAGGATAGGCGCAGTTACGCTTACGAAAATGGCAAAGCATACACATACATATTTATCTGTCTAATCTAGCGTAAATGTAGAAAAACCCCCAGGATATTTGCGCAATGAAGTAAAAGATTAATAATTATTTTATAGAAGCAAATTCTGAAGTAGAAACATGAATTTCCCGACGGTTTGATTTGACAAAAACTTAAAAACTTGAGTGTCATAGAGCTTTGGTTCGGCAAAACAACACTACCTATTCCTATTCCTGTAGGCTCAACTGTGTATAATTTGGCAGAGTGGTTGTCTAACAATGGATCTAGGCTTTTAGAAAGCCCATTGTGATACTAGTGGGACTAAAATCCCCTCACTCTGTTGTCTCCTCTCTGCATCACCCCGTGAAGTACGAAAAGTATTATCTGTGAAACCTCCGAGACGTTGTCAAGAAATTCTCGCGGATAGTTTCGATTTTTTTCGTATACAGAACCTTATATTCGCATAGAAAATGTTTTATAGTCTCCTCCTTTTCTATCTCTTAACAGCTTTTACAATAGCCGTTCCTAGTCTACTGATCTGTTAAACCCTGTGAGTACTTTTACTACAGTTCTTATATGATTCCTTTTAAATTTTAATAGTCGGCATGTGCGGCCCAAATTCCATTCTTGTCACGTCTGCCTGCTTGTTGAGAAAGTCAGTGATTGATTTTCCGAGGCTCAGCTATATTAAGAACATATTTGCCGATTAAATATTTGTAAGTGGCCAGAGGCATACAAATTTCCTCCTCGGTGTATAATAGCAGTGTAGTACCTCTTCTGGCTAGTTTACCTGCTTCACATTTCTTAGGGATTTCACCATGTAATGGAACCTATCGGAGATTTATCGGGTAATAGAAGGTTAGGTGGCATTATTCCACTAACTTTGACGAAGCCCTAAGAGACTGCAGTGATTTCAAACCGCCTGGCTGTCCGTATATATTCCACGTTGTGGGCACAGTCCTTGTCAGAACAAGAAGTTCAAGAATTGCAATGGTGATTTGGGTATCTAGTTTTGCAGAAAAGGCACCGCCTCTCACTCGATTTTCTAGTAAGGACCCATCCGTATAGAAGTTTATCTCTGCGTCCTTGTCCATCTCGCCCCTTTTCCACTCTTTTCTGGAACGGAAGGCAATAGTGTGGACCGAGTTTAATTCAACTATATAGGATTTCGAAAACCATGGTAATGGGTAGGAGACGGGAACTTTCTAAGTGTCATGGAATGCCCCTGGTTACTGGCGACTAATATGGAGGTATCCTTCCGTCTAAGAGCCGACTTTGCTGCCAGTTGCATACAAAATAAGTCTATTGGCAGAGTAAGTGAAAAATTACGTTTAGTTCCTGGCGTGGCATTGTTCTGGGAGCTGTGTGTATGAATATGTCTTATGAATTTCTCAGATATTCACTTCATTGAACTTTCAAAATCCGACATCTATGAAAGCGAATTAACAGACGGCTCAACCATATGACAAATGAAGCTTACATTTCAGATAACACAATTGAGGAACTCATTCTATATTATCTACTTTCGGATATCACTTCAAGCTCTTTAATGAAAGCTTAATAGCCAAATCGCTTTTAAGCGAGTTTACTTTATCAGAAACAGAAGTATCTAAGTGGCAAAAAGCATTCAATGAAAGTTGTGGAGTAGTAGTAGTAGTAAAACTAATCTCATGCGAGTCAGCTCTGTCAATGACGATAACATCGAATCAGTGCTTGAGTGCTCGTTAAGTTAGCATCTGAGAGATGGCATAAATCGACTTGGCGAATGTTTTGTGTTTGAAGAGTGTAAATGCTAGACTCGTACCAAAGAACCTGAATCTTTAGGAAAAACCACATCCATCAAGTAGACGTCGCAAGCGAGATGCTTTGCTGCGTAGCTGGAGACTGTATATTGATCAAACCAATCTTTACTGGTGACGAAACGAGAATTTATGTTGCTGAAACGGTCCAACAATCTGGCGAATGATGCTCCAAAAATGTGCCGAAATCGGTAAAATCAAATTTCTCTTAGGTTCTAGAGGCATAATAAGTGTGTGGAAAACTGTATTAAGTGTTGGCATGCTTGTAGTTATCGTCTCGAAAGGAACTTATCGTGAAGGCGACAATAAATCTTGAAATACGTAAAAATTTATTTTTTTGTCAGTCCCGGGAAAATTTATTAAAATTGAAAAGGTATACAAACAAGTGTGCACTTGGTGCATTTTTTGTCTTGATTAATTTCCGTGTTTATGAAGCTTTAAAGCTTACCGACAACAAACAACTTAAAATATTTAACTTTCCTTTTAATGTTCTAACTTTTTTTTTGAACTTTTTTGAAGTGACCTAAAACCTTTTGTAAACCGGTTAAAATTAATTTTCGTTGTGTGATTCCACCGCTGCCTGCTCGCTCTCAAACAACACCTTGGAGCAGTCACGTGACCACACAATAAATGCATTCAAGCATAAACGACAAAGCACCGAATAAATATTTAAAGCAAATATTTGCAGTGTGCGCCAGCAGTATTCATACTCAAATATGCAGGATGGGATTGAGTTGCGTGTAAAAAAAGAAATAAAAAATGCAAGTAGGAGTTGAGCACGAAAGGCCGCAACCAGTGGTACGTTGCCACCTAAAGCCACTATGCTGTGCGTCGATTTATTTGCTTTAATTGAATGTTAGCCTACATCCATAGAAGTGGCGGCGCCAGCCAATGGCACTCCTTACGCTCTACTGGCGTTCGCATTTCAGGGAGTTGCTTCAGTTAATATTGCTGTTGCATGGTGTGCGTTGGGCTGTGCGAACATGTGCCTGAGTACTCAGCCAAGTGGCACAAGTGTTTCGATTTTGCGCACATTCCACGCCGCCCGCCCGCCTGTCTTGCTGTTCATAGAAAAAAGGTTCAGTTTTCAATTTTTTTTTTATTCATTTGGGCCGCCTGCTTACAAGTACTTGATATCCTTTTTGTGTTTTGAGGACTCTTCGTTTTTTGTTTCTCTGCGTTTTATGCCATGCACTTGTACATGATTACATGATTCTTTCGTGCTAGCCTTGCTCTTCATTTGGCGCGCCGACTGCGCTCATATACATATGTATGTATGTGTGTGTGTAAAAATACCAGTGTTTATGCACGTACAATATTGGGCATGTATTAGTTGGGGCACCGCATACATGCCACTAACAAATGATGTGTTTGAATTTGCTCACAGGAGTGACACTATAATATCAACGAGCGCAAGTACAGCAACAACAGCAACCACACTTCAAGCATTGGCTAAATGAAACCAGCACAAGAAGCTCCGGCTGTCACGAATACTGCGTGTTGTTGTTGTTTTTTGGGAAGCCATTATGGTACGTGTAGCATGTGTGGCAAGGATAATCGCTTGTGTACTTACCAGTTAGCTTACATGGTAATTTAACAATTTAAGCAGCGCTAATACCCCGTGCGAGGGGGAAGCGCATACTGGCATTGCTTTCAGATCGTAAAACTACTCAACCGTTAAAAAATGTGAGAACGGCAATTTTAGATGCCATAAAATTTGACGTTGCAATTCGATTTTTGGCAAATGTGCAAAAGTTGCTCACCAATCCCACTACTGGCTAATAGACCATACCAAATTTGGACCTTGATAAACACATTGAGAATTTTTAGAATGGGAAAAGGTCTTTTGAAGGATTCTACCTACCCTTGGACACTAAAAAACCCTTTGAAAATAAAAAATATATTTTTATTTTCGTTAAATAATGCAACAAATGTATTTTCTATAATCACTACAAAAATTTCAAAAAAAAATTTATTAGAGTATAATAGTTTTGTTCACCTAACGGTTGTTTGAACCACCTAATGTCACATCAAAACATAATCAGTATTTAGTAAAAGCTTGACTTTCTGAAGTACATAAAGTACATTCGGTGATTTTCACGTTGAGCGAAATTATTTAACAAAGAAGTTCCATTAAATTTTGTGTGCGGAATAAAATTTCTGGTGCCGAAACGTTCAGAATGTTGGAAAACGGGTCTGGTGATAATTGTTGCAAAGAAGTTGATAATTGTCGGGAGGAAGTGTTTTGGAGTGGTACAAATTATTCAAAGAAGGTCGAGAACGCGTTGACGACGAATCACGTCCAGGACGATCATCAGCATCAACTGATGATCAACACGCCAATAAAATAAAGAAATTGGTGATTGAGAATCGATGATTAACAGTCAGGGATCATGCTGGCATCGTTGGAATATCGGAATGATCAGTGAAAGATCATTTGATTTTAAGAAAAGTGAAAGCACGCTTGTTTAAAAAATCACTCATTTTTGGAAAAAGAGCCCCGCATTAATGTCTGTGAAGCAGTGCTTTTCGAATATCAGATGTCATGAAACGTAATATTATTGGCGAAGAATATTGGATATACATATGTATGCTTACGACCCGGAAACAGATAACCAATTGACCGAATATCATGACAAAGGTACACCGAAGCCGAAAAAATCAAGTGAAGTGAGGTCTAAACGATTAACGAACTGTGGTGCACTCCGACCTCTTTCCGACTGACCAAACTGTCAACAAGGAATACTGTTTGAGTGTTATTTGTCTTTTGCGCGAAGCTATTCGTAAAAAAGGGCCGGAACCATGGGCCGATAATCCTTGGTTGTTCCACCACGATAATACAACGTCGCATACTGCATTGCTTTTTCATGAATTTTTTTTTTTTTTTTTTTTTGTTTGAGTCACTTAAAGACATTAAACGTGAAAAGCTTTGGCAGGAAGGATGAGTTCTTTGATGGCCATATCAGACCACTGCCGAAAAGAAAATCTATAAAGTCCCATAACTAAGCACTGAATTAAGATATAAAACTGTATTTTGGAATAAGAGATAGCAGTAGTAAGGGGCACCTGTGGAATACAAATTAAAAAAGGGCTTGGTCACGACCTCGAAGAGGTTTAAGTAACATACATATCTCCTAACCCACTTAAGATACAATAACCGAATTAACTCAGAACAAATCACCTTAAAAATTTCTAGCTCGAAACCAGTTTCAGATCTTTAGTCTCTTACTTAGACAAAGATCCGTTTTTGGCTAACCGTAAACTGACCCGATCTAATGGGAGCGCTTCATAGGGGCCGGTGTCAAAATAGCACGAACGGCGTGACACCACCCCCATATCTCGGGAGCTACTCGACAGATGTTAAATTAATTAGAATCAGGTAACCTGACACTCCTACATTAAAGTGTGAAAATAACGCAATTTTTAATTCCATCTTATTCATTCACTTTTCAGTAAAAAAATTAAAAAGCAATCAATATATATCCCGATAAAATTTTGCACAAATTTCTAAGTAGGACCAAAAGTATTCAAGTTCCTAGATACCGAATATGTCGACGCCAATTCTTATTGCGAACTTTTAACCACAAATATGGCGAAACTCGCAGATATGTATTGAAACTCGAAAAGATTTTTACACTGCTTTGAGCAATCCAGTTGTGAGGCTACAAAATGTTCGGTTACACCCAAACTTAGCGCTTCCTTACTTGTTAAATACTTTCTTCATAAAAAGCAAACGGAAGGGTCTCAGCTGCGTCATGCTTCCGGGTTATCTAATCGCCACTATAAAATTCGTAGAGAACACAGTACTAAGTAGTAGAGACAGAAATGATAATGCTCGTGATATGGTCGTATCAAGCGCTAACATTTGCCGTAGAATTTCCTCCGAACATTATTTAATAAAGCTTTGTAGGAAAATTTTACGGCACTCGGCGACAAAAGTTTCAGCTTACAAACTTTATTTGCAGCAGTCAATATCCTCGAGGCAAAAACAAAGCGAAGCAGCAACCAAAGAAGGCAAACGGGTTTTGGTGGAGCGGCTTGTAAACGTATTACTTCCCTTTCAGAGAATGCTACAAACAACGAACCAGCGCAGAAAGCGAGAGTTTCCAGGTGAGCATAAGGAAATCATGAAAAAGTAACGGTAGTACCGGCAGCGGAAGTGACAGGTGAGTAAGCGCGCAAGCATCTCTGAAAGTAACGCAAAAGTTTATGAGCAAACGCCGGCTGCAGGAAGGATGGGTACGCAGTAAAGAAAGGGTGCAAGTGGCAATCGGCAACTTGTGTAAGTAAAAGCTTGCTTGCGCACTTGCGACAGGGCAGTCTGTCTTGAATTATGTCGCAGCAACGTGCGCAATGTTAAATTAATAAAATTACAGTCACAAGCGAAAGCACACGCGCCACAACCAACACACATACTCGTACATACACAAGCATACATGGATAGATGTGGAATTATAGGAATAAAAATGATTCAGGCGATGTCGCAAAGTTTTGCTTTCAGCGTGGCAATGCGGAAAATGTAACTGGTTAACCGTTAAGAGCAGGCTGCGGTATGAGCTGTGCGTCTGCGGGCTGCTGCACACAGCTGGTGCGTCTAAAGTTTTGCCAGGAGCCGCCGCTGCATGCGAAGCCAAATAGCGACAGAGATTAGGTAGTCTAAGTGGCCGTTGAAGTCCGTAAAGTGTCAGTGCTTAAGGAGTTTGTGCATGAAGAAACTTTTACTTGGAGATATATGTGAGACGAGACGCAAGGACGTATGAGGGTGTGTCTTTCTGTGTGCGTGATTTGAGCATTTTTGAAATTTTAATAACAAACGCAGCAAAGCTGTGCTAACAAACTTTAATTAAGCTTCAGCTTGGCATGGAAATGTCTGAATTATGGAAAGCCATATTACAGCGGCTTAAGAACGTTATGAGCACATAAAAGCTTTGCAGATTAATTATTTAAAAAAGTAAATTGAAAGAAGTGATTTTGCAAAGTAAATCGATACCTTAAAAGCGGACTTATTGAAGTACCGCACCATATCAAATTTGAACCGGACTGGTTCATTTTAAAGCACAGTGCAAACTCGATAGATAAATTTCTTTTCCTCCATTGGTAAAACGTTTTGTTCGGTTCGAGATTTGAACTCCATATGTCAATTAGTGTGTGAACCAAATTGTCCAGAAATCTAAAAAAATTACGAACAACGGCATTCCGTGAAGGTCTTGAAGTCATCAAAAATTTAATTAAAGAGTCAATGTTAGGCTCGCAACAAAAGAATTGAATCTGTTGCAAAATGACGTTGAGTAGAGGACTCTTGTAGAACTCCCAGAGGTGATCTAGTAACCGATGCCCAGAGTATACTAAAAATATGGAGGGAACACTTCTGCAGCCTGCTGAATGGTAGTGAAAGCATAACGCCAGGAGAATGCGAACCCGATTCTCCAATCGATGGAGGTGGAGCAGTCGTTCCATCGTCTGACGATGAAGAAGTTCGAATGGGAATTACCCGTCTTAAGAACAACAAAGGGCCGATGGACTGCCGGCCGAGCTATTCAAACACCTCGGCAAAGAACTGATAAGGAGCATGCATCAGCTTCTTTATAGAATATGGTCGGACGAAAGTATGCCCAACGATTGGAATTTAAGTATGCTCTGCCCAATCCACAAAAAGGGAGACCCCTCAAGCTGCGCGAACTGAAGAAGGCGTTTCTAGCAATGGCTCGAGCAGATACAATATTCTATAAGAATGCGAATATCGCATTCGATGGAACGATGAGCTGTATGAGATATACGAAGGCATTGACATAGTTCAGCAAATTAAGAGACAGCGTCTGCGCCTAGATCCTATCGTACGGATTGGAGGAGAACATTCTAAGTCTGAAATTCTTCAACGCAATACCCGCCGGGTGAAGCAGAGCAGGAGGAAGACCTTCATTCCGTTGGAAAGATCAGGTAGAGAAGGACCGGCTTCCTTGGAATCTCCAATTGGCGCCACGTTGCGAAAAGAAGAAACGACTGACGCGCTGTTGTTAACTCGGCTATAATCGCGTAAGCGGTGTCTACGCCAATAAAGAAGAAGAAGTGAACGCAAAGGATATGCTTGACAACGGAGCTAAAGAACTAAGGTCCGTCAAAAGCATAATCACTGCCGAAAATAAAGCAAATGGCGCACCAGAAATGAGCCGATACCGAAAAAAACGACATCGAAGTCGGACAAAAATAAAGATAATGCTCAACGTAGTTTTGATTACGGAGGTGTGGCTTGCCATGGATTTGGCTCACAGCGTCAAACGGTCAATAAGGAATACTACTTGGCCGTTCTGAGGCGTCTACTTAAAGCATCCTAAATATCACTACGATAAGCGCCGTGACATTTTAGGATGATTGTAACCGAATTTTTGGCTAAACACGAAACGAGAGTCATTGTTCAGCAGATGCTGCTTTCGATACTAGAAAATTCCGCTTCGAGCGGCGCATGCCTGTGCCCATTAAAGCCATTAAAAGTCATTCGTTGAAGACACTGCAGGTCAGCCCAGTCAAGGCTTATTACAAGTCCATGGACAATTTTATTATTTGAAGGCGATAATAAAGATTTGTATTAAAATACGTGAAAATATGTTTTCTTTGTCAGTCCGGATCAAATTTGGTTCATCGTTACCGTGCAAATATTGGCTACTGCCTATTGAACTCTCCCTCTCTCCCCTCTCTGTAAGGTAACAATAGAAACAGAAATGTGCAGATATGTCGACAAGTATCTGTCAGCGATATCGATTTGACCCATTTCAATCAACCGACAATGTCGTATCTACAAATTTACCGTTTTGTCGTAAACCTAAAAATTTTCTGCTAATCATACTTGACCGCTAAGTGAGTGCCTGACAACAAACCCGTATTAAATTTTGTGGCACCATCAACAAGTAGAGTGATGTGCGCACATGTAATTCGAATAAAAATCTCGCCTGAATCTGTCAGCTACACGTTTTGGCACAAATTGAAAAGTTAGTTATGGGCATTAAAACGGTAATGAAACCGCAGCTATGCAACAGACCGCAAATGAACGGAAGACCAATGAGAAAAAGCACAATTGGAAAAATAATAATAACAATTGGAGAAAAACTAGAAAAATATGCTCGTGCGGTAGGAAGTGGGAAAATTGAGATGGGCAAAAAAAGCAAGAACAACAATAATAGTAAAAAGGCATGTAAAATAAAAATCCGCAGGCAAGCGGCCACTCAGTCAGCGAATAAAAGGCCGGTGAAACCAAACAGCTGGCCAACGTGAATGCGCACATACAAACATATGTACAAATACAACATATAGTGGCGAATAACAGAGCAGAGCCCGGCAGACAAGTAGGCAGTAGGTAGCAGACAGACACGGAGTCACATAAAGACAGACACCAGTATCTTGCTACATGTGCACAAACGAATGACTAAAGCGTCGGCTATAACTGCGCTCGCCAGCTTCTGTGTCGTTTTGCAAAGCTTTGCGCGCCCATTCAGGTGTCAATGAACGCGTCTGAAAAAAATGCGATAAAATTTATTAAACTAAAAATAGCAAAATACAGCAAAGAAGAGGTGAGGGGCAGGTAGTGATGGCAGCGAGATAGGCGAATGGGCACAAAGATGGACTTAGATAACAAATTTGAGCAAAAAAGTAAATGATTGCCAGCAGCAGAAATATGTGTGAGCAGATTTACATACATATCATTTTATAGATGTATGTATGTAATATACATATATATAAGTATATAGTATAAGGTTGTAGATACACGCTGACTTGTCGGACAATTGTAAGCGATGTTATTTCCAAATCGTACATTGAATTTAGCGTAAACGTGAATATTGTAAAAATACAGCGCTCGATGTAAGCATGTGAGCCGACCGTTGATTTGTGATACCTCCATGCCGAAATGCGTAACTGTTCGTAGTGATAGTCTCGGATGTGTAACCAAACGCATTTTTCAGATACCGTTCCGCGTTGCTGAATATGTGGTGAATCATTGGAGCGCAACTGGTATGCTGAGCACACATGTTTTTTGTTGTTGTTAGTTAATGCAACTCAATTTTAATTTCCATACATTATTTTCTGTGGTTTGCGCTATATTATAATTTTTACACCCTGCACAATGTATATTAAGTTTGCCACGATGTTTTTAACCGCATAAGGAAATGGCGGATATGCTATAAAATATGTACATATGTATATATATAAATTATCAGCTTGACGAGCTGAGTCAATTTAGCCGTGTGCCTTCTCAGCTTTTTTATAAGAGCGTGGGACTCTCACAGGTTTTGAGAATATCGATCTGAAATTTTGCACCCGTTCTTCTCTCACAAAGAAGCTGTTGACTTGTCGAAACCATCGATATCAGACCACTACAGCAAAAAGCTGCCATACAAACTAACCGATCAAAATCAGTTTCTTGTATGAAAAACTTTTTTATTTGGCGAGCTATCTTAAGGAAATTTTGCATAGAGTATTTTTCGAGGCAATGCTAAAATCTCAGATAAAATTGTTCAATTTTGACCACTATAGCATATAGCTGCCGTATAAACTAAACAATCAAAAACAAGAAACATAACTTTTCAGAGAGTTATGCTACAAGAAATGCACCTGTGTAGGGTATTATAGCTTCGGTGTAGCCAAAGTTAACGTCTCTTTTTTTTTCTCTTTTAATTGATAGATTTTCTTTTTATGAGGCAATATTTTATAAATTTTATTATTGCTATCTTCAATTGCATTGCTTTTATAGTGCAAAGTTGTACAATTGCTGTGTAATAAAGTCTTATTTTTAATTAATATTTCCTACTTATTTAGAAAAAAAAAATATTACGCATACATTTACAACTACATATAACAAACTCTAATCGCCATACATCACTTGTTTACAATAATAAGCATCTTCTGCGCCTATTTGCCGCACTAAGAGCAACAACACTTTCAACACACTCAACTGGCTGAGATAAAAATAGCAAATAACGCTTCAGCACAAGGGGCCGCCGCCATAAAAAACGAACTCGAAGTATTGCAAAGGCATAATAAACATGAAATGCTGGTAAATTGTTACAATAATAACAACTGCGAATAAGCAAATGTCAAAAACGTCAGCATAGCTACGCTATGTGGCATGATGAATGTGGGGCACGGACGATTTTCTTGTGCGAAATACTATAACTCACTCAACAACTCAGTTGTTTGGCGCTGCTCCACTTGCCAGAGAAGAGCATTCAGTGGCAATTTGTTATAAGAATTTCTATTTGTGCCACAGCAATAACTGCAGGCAAGGAAATCTTCCAGTTAAATACTGTTGCCTGTATAAATTTAATGCAAATTGCTAATACTTAACAATTAACTAAAATAATAAATAGAAAAAAATTAATACAAAAAAAAATAAAAAAAAATTATTTTCGCCCGAGCAGGGACTTGAACCCTGGACCCTTGGATTAAAAGTCCAATGCTCTACCGACTGAGCTACCCGGGCACATATTTTCACACTGTCAAAGTGATCATAACACAGCAAGCAGCTATTTTCTGTGTGAAACGAACACACACACATTTAAATGAAAGTCCAATCAGAGAATGTATACTTTACATTCTCTGCCTCATCCAACAGCAGTGCGCCCATAAATCCTCTCCAATTAGATACATGACATTAAATTTTAAATAAGTTTATTCTAGTTAGATTCTCTTTCCAATAAGAAAAAGGCATGAACAAATTGCCATCGGCAAGTTTAGTTGAAAGAGATTTTTACGCATGCATTTTTGTTGAGAGTGTATTCTGGTCTACAAATTAAAACAAAATCGATTTTTTTATATTTTCAAAGTTTAACCATTCACGAATATGTCTACGAGAGAGTTCTTCAAAACTCAAATTATTTTTAAAGGTCTAATTATTACAGATTATTCAATAAGTTTTGTCACACAGGAAATTGTAACCAACAGGATATGGTTTAGGAAGATCGTCGATTGATAAAGATAAAGTGGATTGTGTGCGTCGATTCATCATTATGGATGAGGCTCGGGCCTATCACCATAATCTTGAATGAAAACAAGAGATTAAAAATGGTGTGAACCTGGTTTTTCGGCTTCGAAACGCGTTCGTGTCCGGAAATCAGCCAAGAAGGTTATGACATAGTTTTTTGGGCTGCGCGAGGAATTTTGTTTGTGGATTAATTGCAAATGGTAAAACAATTAATTTTGAATTTTATTGCAACCTTTTGGACCGGTTGAAGTAAAAAGTTAGTGAAACAGAAGAAAAAAATCCGTTTTCATCAGGACAATGCACCTTGTCGCAAGAGCATTTTAACAATGGCTAAGATCCATGAATTAATGTTCGAATTGTTGGAGCATCTACCAGATTTGGCCCCCAGCGAATTCCATTTGTTTCCAGAGCTCAAAAAATTCGTACGTGGCAAGCGTTTTTCATTAAAGAAGAGGTCATAGCAACGGTTGAAGCGTATTTTGCACCTTCCGGCTCTTACTTTAGGGATGGGATCCACAGATTACAGGGTCGTTGAAGCAAATTTATTAATGTTCAGGGAGATTATACTGAATAATAAAGTATTTTGAATCATAAAATTGTGTTTTTCTTATCAAACGGCCAAACTTATTGAACTACCTGGTATGTATACCGGATTTCGATTTTTTAAGCACTAAAAACTTTTTCCGTTGATTTTAGTTATTTTCTCGTAAAGGGTATTTCTAATTTTTGAGATCCTGATTCTCTGGAATATGTTTAAAGCTACATGTCATTAAATTTTATCTATCTATTATTATGCTTTCATGTCTGTATGTATGTTTGCATGTATGTAAACAACAATAATGTCGTTGGGGCACATGATGGACACAAGTGAGGTAAGAGAGCAACAAACTGAAGAGATCAACGCTCCAAATCTGCTCCAGTTTTGTCGTTGGCGCTTTTCAAAGTTGGCTTTTGTGCTCGGTTGCACTGTCAAGTGACGTGCAACATCTGCAATGTTAACGATGACATTGTTGTTTATTAAGATTTTTTTGCATATTTACATATACACAAGTATATGTATATATTTATTGCTGTTTTTGATGTCTCCATTATTGCTTTTATTGTTGGGGGTAAAATGGGCAGCAAGATTTGTGGGGTAATAGAGGTTTATGGGCGCAAACATGTATGCATGTATGTATGTATATGTAAGTATTTGTGTGAACTCGCTCTACTAAAAACAAATGGATACGGCGTTGTCGTGCTACCCTCATAACTCCATCACTGTGTTGTTGTTGTAGTTGTTTGCTTTTAGCTGCTGTTTTGTGGAAATTGATGCAAATATGCTGCACAATACTTTTATTTGCTGCATATTTTGCCTCTTCACAGTGCCACTGCCGATACACACCCTGACTCAGTCACACGATTGTTACATATTTACATATCTATGTAAGTAGAGATGTATGCATGTGTTGCTGCTGACGGTGAGCGCTACTGAGCTGCCACACAGTTGCAAAAATTCCCGCTTGGCAAGGTGCCATGAAATGCAAATCTGCCATCTTTTTCATTTATTTATTTATTTTTGTTGCATGCATTTTTAGACATGCTTGGGTGTGTATTATATTTATATCTCTTTGCATGTTTATTATTGCTGCTGCTCACATTTATTTGTATTATTTGCATTGAAAAAATTCAAAATACTCAACTGTCGCATTTATTTACTTTGATTGAAAGGTAGACCGTCTGTCGGCAATCAGCGTAACGAAAATTTCAGCAAGTGGCAACATTATTTGCAGAATTCTGATATTGGTATGACGATAGTGCGTCCTTGAAGGGCATTTAAGTGCCTAGAAAATACAGTTTTTTAAGGGTTCTTGAAACTTTAAATACGAAATCGTTTATTATCAGAGTATTTTTGAGAGAGAATACAAATTCTAAAATGTTTAAGGGGCACTTCTTGGGGATTAAAAAACAACTATTCAATTCATTGCTTTAAAATTTTGCCCGGAAAGTAATAGGACTGAGTCGATTAAAAAAAAAATTTGAATCAATGGTTACAATTCTTTAAAAACTTTCAAAATAGGCGTCGATGCAGCTGCATGAATGCATAATGTAGAATATCCGACAAGAACCTAAGATTGCGGTAAGATGAATTTTGTTTGCTAAGCGCAAGTGATTCGGCAAATCCCGTTCTACCCTTGGCCAAAAGGATCTTGCAGTCGTGCTGAAGCGGGTAGTCGACCAGCGTCCGCTAAGCGCACGAGAGCTGGTTGGGTCTAGTGCTAGATCGCAAGACGGTCATGAAGATCGATAATGGTGCCCCCTCTGGTCAGCAAATCGACTTTACAGTTACAAACGATTCCATTACGACCAGGCACCCAAACGAGTCTGATGATGAAGTAGTTTGAAGCTATTTCTAGCGCGGACAGACATTTCGTCACTAGCTTTAAGCACACAGTTAGCGAACTCAACGCTAGTACTGCCGCAATGCTGTCGGAGCGATTGCTTACCACCCTGAAGGTGGAATATTTGAAAAATAGTGCAGTGATCCGCTAACCTAATTTCTGGAAAAGGGTACAATGGTCCAGTAACCTAATGCTTCTATTGACGGAAAGCACAATTCAAACAACAGTTCGTTCTATTATACCGGATTTTATCCGGCAAAGGGTTGCTATTTCGAGGATCTAACCATGTTTGAATCGGTTAGGAATAATTGCTGGAAAGCTCCTTACAGAAAACTCTCCCTAAAACATTTTCTCTTAGCTTCGACCTATCCTTATTCACTCATCTCACTGCGCCTCTTTTTCTGCGTCTGCTACACATATTCCTAGTCGGTATGCAAGACAAAAATATATATATTTTTTTGGAATGATGGTCTTTAATTGTTAATAAAGACCAAATGTTGTGTTATCTTTAAATTAAATAAATTGCATAACAGTAAATGAAGAAGTATCTCCACAATATTACGAAGTTTTCTTTTCCAATTGCCTTTTTTCTTGTACGCGGTTTATTTCAAAAACTGTTTTCGTAATTTTCGGCTGCACGCGAGGTTAAAAATAAATGTATTGCATAGCAAATAAGTCTGTTGCAACGGCGCGCAAGTCACGCTAGACAGAACGAGCAATTAATAACGAAAAAAAAAATAATTACAAACATATGTACATACGCCTACAGATATTTATTTTTTTTTACGCAAAATGCCGAAACTAATAAAATTAGTGCGGACCTGTGTGCAGACATGTGTAAAAACGCTAAAAGCAAATGGGTCAACAATTTGCGCTAGCTTAAAATTCATATTTACAAAACTCAAAATTTATTTAAACAAAACACCAGACAGATTGTATGAACTGTCAAAAATATTTGTTTTTCGCTTCGCATTTGTCTATTCATTAAGTATTTGCATTTGTGGGCATCACACACGCCTGAGTCTGAGTCAGCCAAATTTTTACTAGCTGCACAAAATAAACACCGTAAAACTACTATAAACCGGAATATGAACTGAAATGCCAGCAAAACGCACAAATTTGAATATTTGCCAACAAATTTCGAAAACATTTATTTTTTGTGTCTTCTTTTATTATTCATTACTTGTGCGCATAAAAATATGCATAAATATAGAGAAGCGCCTGAAAAAAGCAAGTGTCTGGTTGCAGACGCCGGTCCGCGGAAATGTCAACAAAGCGTAATTTTCGAAAATAAAAATAAGTATAAAGTAAACAAACGATACACAGCAAAAAAGAGTAAAAAATATTTGCTTTCCAATTAATACGATAACGGAATTCAATGAGCGCTTCACTTGCCCATGCAAAAAATTCTAATATTATGACAGAAAAAGGTAAAAAAAATAAACTACAAAATTGTCGTAATAATTTTTTACGAGATGACTACTATAAGCTCTAACTTTTGATAATGTAGAGTTTTACGACGAAAAATATTTAAATTTCCTGATTTTGTATTCAGAAGTTTTGGAACATGATTTATATCGCTCTTTATACCTACTCGACCGGAGTCTTTACTAAAATTTTCATGCGAATCGTTCAACTCGTTTTCGAGATATAATCTAGGAAACACAAAACATTCAACTTAGCATTCCGAATATCTGCTTCTAAATAGACATTTTATATAATATTTATAGCTTAAACAGGTTATATAAAGTTTATTTGACATCGGAGACTGGATAAAGTATAATTATATATAAATAATCTTAGCAAGTGAACTCCATTTCGTATCGCAAAAGGTCAAACTAGTCTATGCTTATTGGCCCACCAGATTAACCTAACCTTTCCTAAATGATCAGCGTGGCGAACTAAATCAATTTTTATCCTGCATGTCTGTTCGTTTCTCCCACTTTATTTACGTGGACTGGTGTCTCGGTTTTTGAGATATGTTCTGAAATTTTTCATACATACCAAGAAGCTGCTCATTGGTGGGAATCGTCGATATTGGATCACTATAGTATATAATTCTTTCATTTGACAAGCTATCTGCACCAAATTCGGTATGGGTTATTGTCTACGATAAAGCTGTAATATCCAAAGAAATTGTTGAGATCGGATTACTACAACATATAGCTGTCATACAAATCGACCGCTCAATATCCTCCGTAAAGAAAACTTCTTTATTTGAGAAGATTCGTTTACGAAATTTGGCATCGGTTATTTTCCAAGGCAAGGCTGCATTCTCCGTTTATACTTTTCACATCGGACCTCTATAGCACATAGCTGCCATAATGCCGAACCCCTCAATCAGTTGATAGACAAAAACAAAAATTGTCGAATAGTTTCTTGAAATAACTGACTTGATTTATACTTATTTTGGGACACTGTAAATATTTCTTTTTGAATAAACTTTTTTAAAGCTTTGACTTCAGTGCTACCTTACTGACAAATATTAATCAAAGTGTAAATAATGACGCAACGCTCCACCTTAGTTGACGGTATACCTTAAAGCACTTAAAATCACCTTTGAATTTTTTATAACTCAGTATTCGTACCAGGGCAAAAAGGGGTTAAAAGCGGCGATAAAATTTTATGCAAATTCGTGAATGTGCTGAACATCAAAGTGCAGCAAATTTTCACGCCGCGTTGGGCTGATTAAGTTTGCCGGTTAGACAAGCGCGCTGGCAAGTAGGCTGGCTAACAGGAAGCGCGTTAAACACGAGTTTGGCTGAGGCATGTTCGTGCAAGGAAGCCTACACTTAGGCGCTGCACTACTTGCAAATTACATTTGCATATTAAATTATGCGCGAAATGATGTTGAACATCGGCTGTCTGCCATAGGCCTTCAATGCGTGATTTCTCAACGCTCGCCTCACAGCTCGTTTTTTCGCTGGATTTAAGAGATTGTCATTTGCGCGTAACAAAGATGATTGCTCGTCGGCAATCACTTTAGGCGGAACTTCGCTTCTTATTAACCCTTGCTTGGCAGACTTGTATAAAACGTTGGCCGTCAATATGCGCAACTAAATTTGTGCTTATGTAACCCGCCTAACGGTATTGCCGTAAAACTGAGTGTATATGTGCGCGAGCAAATGTCAATTCAACTAAGAGCTCCAATCACTCATACTCGGTACGAGGGCCCCGACGTCAAACCTGCCATTACGTTAATGCGCATATGTGCGCCAGACTTGGAGGGCGGAGGTACGAAAGGGTTGGGGTTTTCACAATCACTTCACTGCAGCAAACAACTGTAAACATTTGAGTGCGCGAAGGAGTTGTGGTGTTGGCCTTGATGGCAGTGGCGTAGCTGTTGGAAAGTGGGTGCCCGCTTTGCCTACATTTGGGCGCATAATGGCGGCCACATCAATGCGTACAACAATAACAAAAGCTTGAGCGACATGCGCTACAATTACTATCACTGACAATGACATCGTCAAACAAATGATCTACCACCTCCTGCTGAAATGTCAGCGCCAGCAACCGCAGCGTATGCAAACACAAAAACAATAGCAAAGTGGCGAGTGGGGCAGCGCAGCGCGTAACTAACCCAATGCAAACAATTGTACTTCCGGCCACAGTCAATTATGTCGTTTGATTGTTTTGAATACAAGCACAGCCACAAACATGCATGAGCGCCACATGCTACAAGCCACATGACACAGGTTAAAATAAGTAACATTTATAATGCGTTGTAAGCGTTGTATGTGCCAAGACAGCGGCGTGTGGTTGGGCGGTTTTAAGTGCAGTCCGCAGCCTTTTATAGCCACTCATACATACATACGCAAGCACTTACGGATGGAAGAGTAAGCCAAACGAAGGACGAGGAGGAATGCTTTGCAATAGACACCTGAGTGCTCATGATAAATGATTCCTGCGTAGAATACTTTTAGGCGCAGAATAGCTGAATCCACAGTTTTGTTTTGGTAAGAAGTTAATTTTTTGTTCAGAAATTAGCTTTCTGAAATATGAACCCTTAATTACGAAGATAATAGAAAAATTGAAACGAAAACGCTCAAAGAATGACTGCGTTTATATTTTTCAAAAAGAAGAGGCCTTTAAGGTGTTATATCCAATTGGGAGTTTCAAAAAATCTAAGTTCTTATGATGTATGTCGAATGTATATTTATTTGAGAATATTCTCGGAAATCTGGTCCCGCAAATAGTTTCGGAGATATAAGCGTATCTGTAAAGACTTTCTTATTTTTTCCCCGAAAATACTGTTTTCGGAGTCGCTGAGGAAAATTTCTCTAAAACGGCTGAAGCTGAATCGACTTGATATTTACACAATTTCTAAGACAATTGTTGTTACAAGTAGTGATAGAAGAAATACGATTTTTAATAATAATTTCGCTTTTCTAAGCAACTCTAAAGTGAAAAATTTTCACAAAAATGTTTTTTTTCTTCAAATCCGTCATTTTTTCTAAAATTAAAAATTTGACAGTTCCTTCGATCATTATCTGTATTCATAAGTAATTATATTTAATTATTTTTGATTTTAAATTTTATGTAATAAGATCTTTTGGGTTTGGGCCGAGAACTCAAAACTCCGTCTGTTGCTTCTATCCTTTCCGAAGATATGTCAGTTGTACACTTCAATTGCAGGCAGTTCGCTCAGCACTTGGTTCTTCCATTGGACGGTGGGCGCACTAGCTTCTTTTGTCCACCCATCGGACGGGAATAATGAGGGACTAATATAGTAGAACCAATTTTTCGTTTCTCGAGAGACGGATCTGCTACTCAAATGAACACCAATGCCAAAGTAGTAACCGTTGGCATACGACATTCTGAACTTGGTGGAATTTATGCTGGTTCCGAGATAAACAAAGTCTTAACTTTTCCAAGCTTATAGCTGTCAACAGTAAAGTGGTTTTCTAGATGTGAGAAAGCTTTTAGTGTGTCTTCCAGATATACTTTGTCTTTCACTCGGTCATCACAAAACATACCTCTTTCGCTGTTTTTTCTAGGTTGGAAAAGGCTGTGCTGACGGCTTACAGGCCTACAACGTCATCATCTGCAAACTTTAGCAGAATTGTACTTTTAGAGTACACAGTCCCATTGCGGGTCAGATCAACGGCCCCTACGACTTTTACCAACATTATATTAAAGAAGACTCACGAGAGGGATTAACATGCTCTAAAACCTCGTTTGGTATCAACGGCTCGGTGTGGGCCTTCCTAATTTTGACGCAGCTGTTAGTTGTGATCAAAATTATTCTGTACAACCGTGTAAGTTTCGCCGCGATGCCAAATTTAAACATGGTCGAATAGGCAGCTCTTGTTAAGGGTGTCGAAAGTAACTTTGAAATCAACAAAAAGGTTATAGGTGTCGACTTTTTTATTAAAGTCTGATTCAGGATTTGACCTATTGTGAAAATCTGATCTACGATGGATCTGTCAGGTCTAAAGCGACACTGATAAGGTCAGTTTATTTGCAAAAAGGTTCAAGGCTTATTTGTAATGGATTTAAGTCTTCCTGTCGAAGGAACCTTATGCAATATTAAGAAGGCTGGTCACACAATAATTTGTGCATACTGCGGGGTCTAACTTCTTGTGGATAGAGCAGAGTATACTCATTGCATCCAGCACTTTACTCCTCTAATCTAACCAAATCCAATTGTGCAATTTAATATTATTTACTCAGTTTACTTACTTCTTAACTTCATTACTAGTCGAAGCCTCTTTAGACAACCATTCAAGTGTCACTTCGCCTTGCTTGCCACAAAGCAACCACAAATGTCGAAATTACAAAAATTTATCAAATGCTTCCCTAAAGTCAACGTATCAATTCAAATTAATTTGCCACACCAAAAACACCAACAATCATCTAAGCAGGGACAACAAATCCACTTCAATTTATTTGTATAATTAAATGAAGTTGTAATGGAAAAGAATCGATATGCCTGGGGTCATAAATCAATGTGTACAAAACTTTACGAGTTCGTTTGGGCCTTTTTGGTTTGCTGTTGTGCTACAACAAATTAAATGCATGGTTTACAATATTTAGATTGCAATTTAATTAATAAAGACAGGGCGCACAGACAAAAAGTCGGACAGACTGGCAGACAGTCAGCCAGGGCACCAAAAACAAAAACTATGCGTTGTGAATGCCACCACACCCCTTCGGCCTTGCATGCGACAATGCAAATTCAATTAATCACAGCTTGGGCAGTGAAAACTTCACTGTGTTCGCGAGGAAGGACGGCGATTGAAAGCAAGCAACACGCACTGCACAGCGCCGGCATGCTTACATTTGTGCCAACGCGTTGCTGCGAACTAAGCTGTACATTTCCGCGAGGTAATTCCACTTGTAAGCCGACTTCCTTTCTGTGTCGCATTTTGTTTTTCTCCATTTATTTTTCCCCTTTCATTTGTTATTTGTTCGTGAGCAACGAAAGCACTTATATTGGAGAGTAATTTGTATTTAGTAGTGCGCCTAAAAGCATGCTACCGCACACACACACACTACCACACGCGCATTTACATGTTAAGCAAAACAAATAAATACAAGTGTAAGTGGAAGCGCAACAAAAGCAAGGTAGACCGAGCAAGCAAGGACATACGACACGCAAGAGCATGTTCGAGCACTTTGGCAGTGTGGCAGGCATGCGAGCGCATATGTGTGTGTGTGTGTGGGTGTACAAGTGTGCAAGTGTTGAGTGCGAACAAGAAAAATGGCATAAAATTTATTAAACTCTTACGTTTGTTTGCTAAACCGAGTGCCTGCTCCACATCAAGCTTGTCGTGTAGCATAAAAGGGGGAAGCATATCTCGCATGTGGGGGTGTGTGAGAGTGCTTAAGGCGAGCAACAGCTAGAGCTGCGTACTGCATACTTTTCGCCGCGTAGCACTGCCATTGAGGTTATGTTTATAGTCGATATTTCATTTAATATGCGCCGTAAATTGCAGTAAAGATAAATGCTTCGAGGTGGAGTGAGTGCATCGTGTTGATAGAGATTTAAGTGGTAAAAATGGCATGGCGCAACAAAGGCCGGGCGCAGAGTTACTCAAATGGAATAACAAAGTTATATAAATTGCGAGAATACTCTAGACACTTACCAGAGGCACTTAAGCGCAAAAGGAAAGGATGGAATTAGCATGAAAGTGATATTTTATTATAAACTGGCTATTCGAAACGCATTTACGGCGAAAAAAGGCTGCAGTAATAGAGTTACTTCGGAGATCAAGAAAATTGTTTGTTGAGCATGAAGTTGCTAATTCGATTTATTAAACAATTACTCTTTTTTTCAATAGATTATATTAAATGTAAGTGAGAGCTTAAAGAGTCACTTCTCCTGTAGTTAGATACCAACTATCGACAAAGCGCCTTGAATCTAATGTAAGTCTGCTTAGGTGCTTTATTTCTATAGGGTTTTCTCATAGGGACGCTACAAATATAGACCGATGGGGACAGCAAAAATATTATTTTTTTCCGCTCTGTTGACATTTCTTCTTGCCATTTCATCAAGAAAAGTTATACGATCCACTAACGGGTCGAAATTAAAAAAAATAAAATTTACTACCGAAATTCGGAGTCCAACTCACGGTCATAATCGCTTTGTCATATCAACAATTGAGCGTCTAGTGGAAAAATGTGAATTTCGCAAAAGCATTTTGGCCTACATTTTTTACAAGATTAAATTGACGCAAGAACTGAAGCCACTAGACCATTCGACTCGTCTTATGTTCGTGAATCGGGCTAAAAATCATCTTCAGCGAAGAGGCTCGTTTCTGGCTCAATGGCTTCGTCAATGAGCAAAATATACGTTATTGGCCAGGCAGCAATCCGCACGTACTCCATGATTCACCATTGCATCCCGAAAAATTTACGGTTTTTGCGGTTTATGGGCCGTCGGCGGCATTGGACCGGCACTTTACTGTGAATAGGAATCACTACCGCTCAATGATAACCGAATATTTTTGGCCCGAATTGGATGATATGTGGTTCCAACAGGACGGTGCCGCAAGCCACGAAGAGAATATCACAATCGATTTATTGAAAACCAAGTTTGGTGAACGTGTTATCTCACGAAATGGTCCAATCAAAAACTGGGTTCAGCGTCTGAACTTCTGTAAGCG
The DNA here is from genome assembly GCA_027475135.1 of Bactrocera correcta. Lineage (NCBI taxonomy): Eukaryota > Metazoa > Arthropoda > Insecta > Diptera > Tephritidae > Bactrocera > Bactrocera correcta. The sequence continues at coordinate 134,130,889 of CM050325.1, read as the reverse complement.
TGCCCATACCAAAGAAATCGTGTTCCATACATAAGGCATCGAATGTACTTTCACAGGAATAAAGAATTTCGTTAATATCCTAAACGGTTTTTTATAAAAACAAAAAAAATTAATTGTAGCGCTCTTATTGAAATAGTGTAAGACACGAGGTGCTTTAGCTTTGATCTGGCAAAGGCGTTTCATTCGAGAAGGAAGATTCTATATCATCTTCTTCCAAACAATCTTACCCCCTGAATCTCGATCGGACATTGAACTCCTATAACTCCTTGTAAGGTGGACTTTGCTGAGGACGCAGCGCTTATTATGCCTCTAACGATTTACCCTTTACTAGAAGGACCTGTACAGCTGCTAGTAGTTGATCAACGCTTGCTAATTTTGTCTGAAAACTAACCATCCTATAATGAACGCAGGAATCCAACCAAATTCCTACTCCTGCCTATTTTTCAGCTAGCGAGACTGAAGTACCTAAGCTAGCAAGCTCATCAGCCTTGCAATACCGCTGTGGCTAGCCTAATCATATAGTAACTGGATGTCACAGATGAGGAAGTCTAGATTCCTTCTCTGGTCTGGAGCGTACGGTCTGCGATTTCATGGATAATATCGCCGCCCTAATATTAGAGTGGGAAGTGAAAAAAGCTTACCGCTTCTCTTCTTGGAGGAATGTGAGCAGAAACTGACAACCTAGCCCTAGCGAACTGGTGATCCAAGTGTATTGGAATGGAATGTTGCCGTAGAAACTTATGTTTGGTCTGTGGTGATAAAAACATTTAATACAACAAAAAGCTTGCATAATTTAAGGCGTTTTGGCAAAACCACTGCCAATATGTACGTGCGCAAGATAAATAATTGCCTACAACCAGGCGCAGAACCATTGCATAGCCGATACACCACATGTTAATCTGATTAACAAACAATAAATGGAAAATTACAGCAAGTAGCAGGCAAATAGTCAAGGCAGGTAGTCCCAACAGTTACATAGGGAAATACAGCTTGTTTACCGCATGAAATCCTTGCATTTACAACCAGATAAATACGAGGAAAGAGCAAAAATAAAGTAGCAATATGTTGAAAATCCCACTAACAGTAACTACTATTTAAGCCTTCGGCAGAATAGTCAATTTTATTAGAGGGTAGAAAGACCCACTAAGCTCATATAGATGGATACGATACATGCACAATTTGACCACCGGCAGTCACGTGCCTTTTGGCTCCACTCGTACAATCGAATCAGCGAAGTAACCAACTAAATCACGAATCATGACAGTGGCAACAGCCACCCGACCCAGCAGCTTAAACAGAGCAACGGAAGTGCTATGAGCTCATTTTATTTACCAAAACAATGTAAAGTGTGTGTGCATTTCGTTACACGAGTAGTGGTCGGTCGTTGAATGGTGTACGAAATGTAAAACAAATTGCGACAAAATGCACACGACAAGCGTAGCGAATCCAATGGACACTGAGAAAAATCAGAAGAAGGTTGAAGGTGCGAGCAGTGGTCAAA